>CM021106.1:153091695-153103490 GCA_007115665.2 Sequoiadendron giganteum | reverse complement strand
TTTATAGATTAACTAAAATATTGAAATAATATTTAAATACTATACATAATTTGGTAAGAGATTATCATAAATTGTATATTATATATTACAATATAACCTATATTATTTATTAAATATATTAAATTATAAACTTTATTGCATTTTTGAAATCATATATTAAAAATTGTATAAATTTTTTAAAACTCATATCAAAAACATATCAGATATCGGATTCAAATCGGATATCCGATTTGATGACACAAAATTTAATGCTTAGGGATTAGGCTCAGGCTTGCTTTGGAATTTGGTTCGGACCTGTCAATCCTAAGAAGTCAACATGAAAAATGTATTTAACAACTTACCTTGCTTTTCCAGACTCCTCCCATTTGGCTGACGACTTTTATTTTAGCCAAAATTGATGAAATGAAAAGGGTTTGTAAAGGAGCTTCTAAGCTTTCTACCAATATAAATTATACTTTACTTTGGATCTAATAAATTATTATTATTCATTTTCTATTAGAATTATGACTAATGTCTTGATTGATAGCCTAATAGAAAAACATTTATAGCTTTCAAATGGTATCACAATTTTTGAATCCAAAACATGCACACATTCTATGCTTGGCATACTATAGGATTAAATAATAATAATAATAATAATCATGAAGTTTTGACCAAGTTAAGGTAGTCAGATATATAATTTTTTATATTTGTTAAAAGTTGTAATAAAAAATTCATAATTAATTATTTACTGGAAAAAAAATTACAAAAAAATATGCGTCACATCTGGACATGAGTCTTCTACTTATATATAAAATATTGTAAAATATATTATCATTTTATTATGGTTAGGGTGATCAGACAGACACCTACTTCTTATTTTTTCCCTGAAATTTAAGTACTACTGCATTGAAATTTCAATTTTTCACCAAATGGATTTATTTTTTACAAAAATTAACCTAGTAGCTTAGAAACTAAATTCAATTTTCCATAGATTCTATTTTTACATATTTTTGAAATAATATAGATAACGTATTCAAATTTTTACATCAAGTTGCCTAACTCTGAGTTTTTTGAATTTTCATTGCCACTTAAGGACCTGTTTTTTCCATGATGATCCTATACATACCCTCCATTAAATAAATTATTATTTGTTTAATTAAATCATTTTAATTTTGAGTGTTGAATTAAATTAACATTTAATTCATAATTAATTGTTTCTGTCACATTCTTTTATCATCCAATTAACTAATTATTCACTCACCATCTAACTCGAGATCTATTTAAATTTGTCTGTTATCTCCAGATTCAATATATGATCATCTCTGTGAAAAGAACTCTCTGTCACAACTAGTCAGTTAACTAGTTCTAACTCATATGCATGAACATATTTATTAATTAAATATCTTTATTTAATTAATTAATTAATGTGTGCATTTGAATGGATCATTCTCCAAGTTCTAACTTTATCCTTTTCATTCAAATTCTAATTCTTCTATTTTCAAAGACTTTCAACTAAAGGTTAAATCATTTATTTAATCTTGATGTCTATTCTTAAATATTTTTGAATAGTCTTAACACCAGATTAAATTATTATTCTAATTTAATCTTTATCTTGCAGAATTTCCCAACTCACATTTTAACTGGCACAAATCTCGCATGACATTCAATAATCTCGATCATTGATCTCTCTTTTGAATCTGAGCCAATCATTCAAAAAATAACTTTCTAGAAATTAAATGACCTTTTCAAGTATTCCTCCTCCTGAAATCTATATAATTTTTAGAAGAACTTATAATCTTTGATATTTTTCTTACGCATACATCTAGGCTATGCTTTCATACATACACAAAATCTGAGGGCAAGAATACCAATACAGAAAAATGGAGAAGGCCAATCAAGATAATTCAAGGAAGTGGATTGATATTCGGTGAGACTATTCTGATTATTGTTTTAATTGTTATTTAGTTCATTTATCTCATTCTTTGTTGTTTGATTTAGATCTATGCATGATATATTAGATTTAACCATCTTTTGATCGCAACATTCATTTCAACTATGTCACACTTTATATTGGAAAATGTCTCTTATTCACAACTTTACATTCTGTCTATCTGATATTCTAATGGGCTCCACTAGCACCACTCTTGGATAATGCACCTATAAATAATTCCAATAAATTATATGTGATGCATTTGGATGATATGTCTTGAGAAAATAAACATGAAATACATTATGGAATCAGGCTAAAGAAGATGGCAGATGAAGTTGGTATGTAAGCAAGTTAATCACTTCCAACACATCAAAGGGTCCCACATATTTAGGGGCTAACTTGGAATACTTCCCAAAATTAATGGAGCTTTTGTGTGGCCTAAATCTCAAAAAGAATTTATCCCCCTCTAAGAACTATGTGAAGGTTCTATTCTTCTTGACATAACTTTTCTATCTAGATATGTCACTTCCTTTAATCTTTCCTTGACCAGTTTCATGTTCTCTTCCATATCCTTAAGCATTTTAAGACCTTCTATAATCATATCTTCCAAACTATCCCAACTAATAGGTTTACAACACTTTCACCTATAAAGAGCCTTGTAAGGTGTCATACGTAAAGATGCATGGAAAGAGTTATTATATGCAAATTCTACAAAAGGTAGATGCTCTTCCCACTTATAATATTGGTCCATGCAACACATTCTTGGGATATTTTATACTACCTTATTGACTTTTTCTATTTTACCGTTGGTCTAAGGATGATATGTTCACTAAAATTAAACTATTCCCAAAGCTACATTAAATGTTTTCCAAAATATTGGCATTATCTAGGTATCCTTGTTGGGTATGACAGTCTCTAGAACTCCATGCAAATGGAATATCTCTTGGACACATTTACTAGCCAAGCTCAATGATCCATCCTTAAGGATCCCTAGAATTAAATATGCCACCTTTGTCAACTTGTTGACTACTACCAAGGTGACATAATGCTTCCATTTACTCAATGGGAACCCCTGGATAAAGTCCATACTAATCAACTGCCACTTGTACTCAAGTATATCATGGGGATAAATAAGCCCTACTAGATGCACATGTTTAGCCTTGACTAACTGGAATTCCAAGCATCTAGCTATATACTCGACTACATCCTTCTCAATCTTGGGCCACAAATACAAATATTTCAATTCTACAATCATCTTAACAACTCTGGGGTGTCTTGAATATGATGCATTGTTGATTTCCTCCAAGACCAATATTCTATGTTCTCTAGAATCTAGAATATGCATTCTCCTCTGGTATCTTAGGATTCCACAGATGGTTCAATTTCATACCCATCATGTCGATTGTCTAAAGGGTTCACCTGAAGAGATTGCTTAACCTTTCCATAATAGTCATTCACTTCCAAGTGTTGCATCACTTTTTTCCTTAGATTCAAACTTGTTGAGATCATAGCTACTAGATGTATTCTTCTACCAAGAGCATCAAATAGTCTATTCTCTTTTCATTTAATATACTCAATTACAAAATCATACTTAGTAAGGAATCCCAACCACTAATTATTGTGAAATGTAATGTTGTGTTCATTCGATGTTTGAATGGGCCAATTGTAACAATATGTCATCCTAGGTGGGGTATTTTAGAGTATATTGCATATATTTAAGCTACATGAGGATATATTTTTATAGGATTATACCACTATATAGGTGGTGTCCCTTATTATAGAGAAATATATGTTGACCAGTTTGGTAGAAACTCTTACAACAAAGAAATAACTACTAGTGATTATTGTAGAGACTATAAAGGCCATAAACAACAACATTTAGAGAAAACTACTTCAAATTTGAGTATACTTGTAAAGGATCTATTCTATAACACCCATTGACCTAGACCATGTGAGGACTCAAGAAGTGATGGACTAGGTAATAGCGCTACAAGAGAAATTTTAAAAGCTCATAGAGGAGGTAGTGGAGTTAAGAGGTGTGGTCAATTATTCATAGACATAGTGTTGGTATCAAATACATTCTAATTCATAGGATCTATACAATAATCTCTATGATAATTTGAATAGTCACCTACACTTGAGGGCTTAAGAAACCATACAATACCATTATATACATAATTATATTATTTTTGTATACTCACATAATTTTTTGATAAATTGATTATTTTATGTACATCATACACATCATATATAATATGTATTTATTTATTTTATGTGAAATCTATGTGATATGGATGCTTTTCTTTTATATTCATAGTATGATACTAATTTTTTTAACTAAATAAAATCAAATTTTCATCAAACAACTTTGATAAAATTATTTGACTAAATACTATAATTATCCAATTAAACAATTGGATTAAAATTATTTAACTAAATATTATGAATATCTGATCAAATAATAAAATTAAATTACTTAATAAAATGCTACACAAGTATAATTAAAAAATATACTTAAATATCTTACCTAAATCCTGTAAAGGTCTAATTAAACAACCTTGAAATGAACATTATAAAGAAAACAAGTAGTTTTCATATCAAGATGAAAAATAATAACTCAAGTAAAGACAATAAAAAATATCTCAATAATAGAAACAACAAGAATGTAAATGGCCAAAAATTCTAACAAATACTAAGTCATCTAATGCATTATCCTAAATTAACTAACGGATTATTGTATTGTGTCATAGATAATTAACACAGAAAAAATAAATGGCATTATGAATAATAAAACTAAAGACATAGCCAATTAGCTATTCTCCATCATTATGAATACATGATTCAAATTTCCATACAACAAGTTCCTACCCCTCCTAATGCACAACCAAATGACATATCTTCCATGATTCAAGGAGTAAATGTAACATTGATTTCCACCAAAGTGAGCTCCCTCCTTTGGAAATGCAAAAACAAAATGAATTTTTTATGATAATAGTTGCCTATGATGGGTGGGGAATAAAATGAATCATCATTGACAATGGCTCTACCTTTAATGTGTGTAGTGTGACCCTTTCGAATTAACTAGGTGTGGATAAATAAAAAATTCAACCAAACTCTTCATCTATTAAGGGATTTGATAATGTAGGAAAAAAACCGTTTGGTGTGACACTTTGCCTATTATAGCTAGAAAGGCTACATTAGAAAGACTGATCCATGTTATGCCTCACGATATTTCATACAACCCTTTTTTAGCTAGACTGTGGATTCATGTAATGAATGGGGTGCCTTCTACTCTTCATCTTATAATGAAGTATGTCTACAACAACAAAGTGTACACACTCAAAGATAGTCTTGAACCAAATAGTTGTTTGAACATTGAGAAAGATAAGAAAAATCCTTTGAAAACATTGACACCAACTACACAAGTAGAGCCCATGCAACAAAATGAAAAATAAAAACATATTGAGGAATTCACTAAGCTATTAGATCATGATTAGGGTTCCTTAGATTTCACACCTAGCTTTGATGGGAAACTGAAAATCATAATAAAGAAGTGTGAAAACAAAAAAGTGGTAATGTCCACAATAAAATCAAAATACCCTTTGAAATCATGCACCTCAAACACTTTAGCAGAAGAAGAAAGTTACACAAAAAAATTTGACAAAATTGACTATCAACAATTATCGGATCTAAAAGAAATGAAAGAGCTTTATGGAAAAGGTTATGAGCTTATGAAACAACTTGGATATAATGGAAAAGGATGTGGTACTAGAGAACAAGGTATTTGTGTTCCTATAGATCCTCACATGAAAGGAATGGCTAATGGTCTTTGTTATTGTCCCTCGAAAGAAAAAAGAAAGCCTTCACTTATTATCAACACTATTACAAGATATTCCTATAAGCCAACAATAACATTAGTGCATCTTGAACACATAGACACTAGAAGTCTTGATTTTTATCCTTTGAAAGAAATGAAAGAATAAAATAATACTTAGTTCAATATCAATTTCATCATACAAAACACTAATTATTCGAATTTGATAGATTTTACACCCTCTTGTAAAGGAGAGTACAAAATCTTACAATCTAAAGAGTCTTGTGTATGTATGACACCTAATATTGAGCAAGAGATATCTTTGTCACAAAATAAAGGAACGTCTTCTACCATTGATCACGAGGGTATCTTGTGGAGACTCCTCCAAGATCATTTGATATCTCTCCCTCCAAAAGCACGAAAGAAATTTTAATACAAGAATTCATTTTGTGGATATCATAGAGCTCATGGTCATTCTACTAATGAATATAAGGCTTTAAGTGATAGAATTCAACATGTAAAGGGGTGTGGTTCTCTTACTTATGTTGGGGGACCTAATTCCTCTAATAGGTATTGATTTTCACTCTAGCATGTTTCTCATTGATCACTTTGGCTCATCCTTGTCCTAGACTAAGTGGGGGCAAGGGGTTAAGTAGCCTTGACCTCATTGGTCACATTTTGTTGTCTCTTTTAGCTACTTGACTACCTTTCATGTACATATAAGAGAAAGCTTTGGATGTGGATGACATGCCTTAAGTTGGCTCACATGTGACATACTAAGCTATACATTTTGGGGGCAACCCTTTCCCTTTTCATGATGTAGTTTCATTCAGGAACATATGACTTGGCATAGAGATTTCCGAATAAGCTTTCATGTATTCTTCTACTTTAAAGAAATTTCTCACAATAATAGTATCAACAACCACTTTAAAGTGGGGGAATACATCAACACTCGTGTTTCACTTTGTGATTTTCTTTCTTCTTGCAATGTGTCCATTTTGTGGTGGTGTCATTGGGTTTGATTCCCTCCGAGAGTGTGATATTTATTTGACTTGTCCTCTCTTGGAAAACATTAGGCATGATGTTCCCTAAGAAGAGACCTTACATCAACTAAAGCAAAATCCCTTTGAATAAACTTACACTATTTCATATTTACAATAACTGTTATATGGCCACCTTAAAAAACACACTTTTCTTGTGTGTGGAGCCATCTTGTTTGTTCATGAGTTTCAAGTAGACGAATATTTTCTTACCTCATGAAGCTCAAATTTCATTGATTTATGGAACTTTTTCAAAGTTATCAGGAGGTATAGCTTTGGTATGGTTAACGTATGATGAGAAGCCTAAATGTGGGCATGATTTTCTTATTATATGGTGAGAAGACAACATAGAGGCATGACTTTCTCATTAAGCCACCCTTTGGATACTCGCCTGGCATAAAGCCTGAAGTTTTGTTGCCTCAGAGTGAGTGTGCATCTTTTGACAAAAATCTTAGATAAATAGTCGAGGCTTAATCCACCTCTTTTTATTTTAATTTCATTTAGTCATTGTCATTTTATATTTGTGTATCTCGATGTTGCATATCGTACACCTTGTTTGTGTCCTTTTGTGCCTGTTAGTTTGTCATAGGATCGTCATCTTGGGGGCTTGTGCAACCCTCTTGGTCATTTTCGTCCTATCTTGCTAGCATTGGTACACTTGGGCCCCTCTTGAATGTCTACTTTAGTCTGAGTTTTAATCAAGTTCCTGTCACTAAAGTGGGTGCTAGTTGTAATGACAAAAATTGCACTCCCTTCTTGGAGATGGTATAATTTCTTACTTAATATGGACCTATTGTCACCTTTATCCAGTGTTGTAATGTGTTTCACACATTCACATTAGATTTAGGGATCTTTTGAGCTAACTAGACCTAATTTTTCCTTAATTTAATGTCAAGTAAAATGTATTTATTTACACCTTCACATTGAATCTTGGGCCCTGGGTATGTGTAGGATCATTATGGGCCAAAAATTGGTGATATGTAAGTGATATAATGGCCTATGTGGTTGATGACTTATTTTTTACCCAAAATTGATGAAACGAAAAGGGTTTTTCAAGGAGATTCTCAGCTTTCCACCAATTTAAATTATTATTTACTTTGAATTGAATAAATAATTATTATTCATTTTCTATTTGAATTATGACTAAAGTCCTCATTGATAGGCTGATTGAAAATTATCTATAACTTTCAAATAGTATCACATTTTTTGAATCTGATACATGTGTGACATTCTATGCTTCACATACTATAGGATTAAAAAAATTGAATTTCATGAATTTTTGACCAAGTTAAGGTGGTCAGACATACGAGTTTTTATATTTTTAAAAATTTGTAATAAAAAATTCATAATTAATTATTTACTTGGAACAAAATTACAAAAAAATATGCATCACATCGGGATGTGATTCCTCTACTTAAATCTAAAATATTTTAAAAAAATATTATCATTTTATTGTGGTTAGGGTGGTCAGACTAGACAAACACCTACTTCCTTTTTTTTCCATGAAATTTAAGTACTACTGCCATTGAAATTTCAAATTTTCCCCAAATAGATTTTGATTTTTGTAAATAAACCTAGTAGTTTAGAAACTACATTCAATTTTCTATAGATTAACGTATTCAAATTTTTACATCAAGTTGCTTAACTTTGATTTTCAGAATTTTCATCACCACTTAAGGGTCTATTTTTTCCATGACAATCCTGTACATACGCCCCGCTTGCATTTATGACCTTCATGTCATCATTAATAGACCCATAATACCCTATATTATGCATCTTGAGGCTTATTTCAATAGAAATCTTGACATAGACATCAAATACACTTAACTTCTTAACACCCCAATATTTTCTCTAGTCTAAAAGGCCTGTTGCAGCCCATATGCCACCTTGGGTGTATGAGTCCCATCCAAATGGGACCTATACACCAAAAGTGGCATAAAAGTCCCATTTGGCCCCTTTTGGGGGTTTTGAGTGTGAAATTATGGTTTTAAGTTCAAATTTCATGAATGCCAGCCTTTAGGATCTAATAAATGGTAAGTTGGATGGATTTCCTCTATAAAAATGGTTTCAAATCATTATTTCATATAATTCCATGATATCATCCTAAGCTATCAATGGTTAAGTGTTCCAAGACTCCACAAGAGTGTCAAGAGAGTTTACAAGAGCATTTCTAAAGCATTCAAGGGCATATTCTTCATCATTTATTGCAGCAATTCAAGATCCATCATCATATCAAGATCATAAAGCATCGAACATGTTGTTGAGCTAGTATTGTTATGTAGCATTCAAGATCCAAGATTAACCATTATTCTACATCTAATCCAAGATTGAGATCTACATTTTACATTCCCACTTCATGTTAGATAGCTTATTTACATTCCAAGACATTATTAAAGGTATCATTGTTCATGTTTCATATTTCATGTTTCATGTTCATATTTCAGTGTTTCATCACAAGGTTTAATTACCTAAATGGGGTTTTACTGTGGCCAACTCCCATTTCCTAACAATCAACAAGTTTTTCTCCCTATCTACATGTGTGATTGTATATCTAGGTGTCTTGGAGGTTGAAGATCCATTGAAGACAAAGTTGCAAGGTTGAGAGTAGTGGTCAAGTTGTCACAAGGTTGTCATCTGCATAGAAAGTCATCTACATATCTGAATTTAGAGTTTCAGATCTAGAAACGAAGTGTGGAAGGAAGAGCAGAGATAGGAGTGCAGATTAGGGCCTTAACCCTTTGAAAAAGTACACTGGGACCGATATGCCACTTGTGGTGTATGAGTCCTATTATAGCATATTTTATAGATTTTAATGCATTTAGATCAACCACTATGAGATTCTTGTTTTGATACAAAAATCATAGTTTCAAACTAAATCACCCATATCGGTGTATGAGTTCCAATTGGCATTAAAGAATAGGTTTTTGGGGTTTTGGAGCTTATTTTGACCCCATCACTCTCCTAGGTGGACCTCTCTACTTTCTCAATCTTTTATTCTACATTTTAGTTTCTTTTCCTAGGTCATTTAGTTAGGTTTTGCATGGTACTTTTCATGTTACATTCATTTCTTATCTTTACAAGCCCTAGCTTGGTGGTGAACCCCCTTTTAGTCTCTAAACATAACCTACAAAAAACTTTAGCCGATTTATTTCCTTCATTCCATCCTTGGATTGAAATCTCTAGGGTTTCCATCAATGTAATAATAGTGAAATAAGAACCCCTCATTGTGCTTCATCTCCTAAAATGTGGAGCACCCTATTTCCATCATTACATTTTGTATATTTATATATGTATGTATGTATGTATGTATGTATCTATAGTGTTTCCATTTAATTTAGACAATTAAATTACAATGAAGAATCTCCATCATGTGGCCTATTAAGGCATGGTGACCATCAATGTACAATTGATTCCTTTGGAATCTACAACTTATCAATGAAGTGATGAAATTTTTTTGACACTAACAATATGATAGGATGGATTAGATGTGGGTTAGACATCACCTAATCAAAACAATGTTACACAGTCAATGCAAAATGCACCAATTAGTCAATTTATTGATTCATTTGAATAAATAATGGTTCAAATAACAATCGTTCACATATGTATTTGAATGAGAGGTTCAAAATGACCTTTGTTTTATCACATTGATAGAGTAAATGATGAGTATACATACCACGATGATGTAGTTCCCAAGGATTAAACAAACCCATGGTATTGGCTAAATAATATCAAGGGTCCATGCCTCCAAGGCATGCCTAACATATGCAAGGGCAAGGCTCGAATATAGAGCCCAGACAAATAAAATACATTTCTTAAAATTATGATCTTAAAAGAAAGAATTAATAAAATTCAATGAACTGAGAAAAGAAAAAAACATTGGAAACATTCTAAATGAGTCAATCTTACCTCTGATAAGGCACCCAAATTGACCCAAGTTAGTGATGGAGATTTCTTGAAAGCTAAGGATACAACTTTTCTTTCTCTTTCCAACCTAATCGACCTTTTTTTTTCCCATTTTTAGACCAATTTTTCACAGACTATGTATGTATTGGATTTCTCCCTCTTTTTTTCCTTTCTACATGATTTTTCTTACATCCACTAGTTCTACATTTTCTCCCAAATTGTCAAGATTCATAATGGTATCCACCCCCCACTCCTTACACTTAGATTTTCTTTTTGATTTGGGGGTTATGGGTGACCTCCCATTCAATTTTAAATTTTAAATTTCAAATTTGGATTTAAATGAATATCATCATTAAGTTAATTCATTTTTAAAATAACATTATCATCCTTACACACATACATATATAAATTTTTATTCAAATATTCCTAAAAATGTAAATTTTATTTCATATATACATTTAAACAAGCAAGAACACTCCATGTACTAGTATTTTCTTTCTCATTTTGAATGAAATATCATTAAATAAATAAGATAGACAATTAATCAAACAAGTAGCCTTTCCAAAAGCTTACTTTTATATCCATTAGTCCATTTCGCATAAAGAGTGATTTCTACCATATTGAAATTTTCAATGAAAAGGTTATGATTTTTAGAGGTGTGTGTAGATCCTAGATTCCAATCTTGCTTACTATTCATCATGTGGCTAAGCACTCCTACTTCAACCATGTTCTCGCTCTTTAACCTTTACCTATATTTTACACACTTTCATTTGTAGAGATTCATCAGTAACCAATAACTAATGCTTGAAACAAAATGATTCCATTTCATATCAAAAAATTCATCTTTTATATTCCATTATATAAATATACATACATTTCAAATGACATTGAAATCTCAAATTTATCACAAATGAAACTGATAAATTTTATTTTCCATAAATATTTAAATAACTTAACATTGATTAAATGCTAGCAAAACTTTGAGACATGACATCATTTTCCTATCTTATCAGACAACACTAAATTAAATTTCTTTCTCAACATTCAATCATATCATTATTCAAGCCAAAATATGCAAATCCAAAATGCTAGAGAAATAGTATCTTGATGATCATTAAGAGTC
>CM021106.1:152800303-153091595 GCA_007115665.2 Sequoiadendron giganteum | reverse complement strand
ATCCTTGCTCATTAAATTTCCACTGTTTGTAGACTTTGGATGACATTTCCATACAATATCTGCCAGGGGTAAAGCCTCGCTCGATAATACCTGATGCATTTATCAAACTCTGACGGGCAGCTTGATTGATGTCCATGGTATCGAGGTAATGGGGGATTAATAATTTGTAGACTGGGTGCATTTTACTTAGTTGTCTGTGGGTAGCTATAATCATATATGAGATCCGACATCTTCCTTTCTCCGGTTCCGTCTCCTTGCAGGGACTTCAAGTCTAACTCCCTCAGTTTCATCAGACCCACTGGCGTTTCCTCTGGAAGAAAGCTCTGAAACACATGCATTTTAATCCCTATTTTATTTAAATATTATATTATAGCTTTTAATGTTCAAATCGTGTAATAGGAAAATAACTGGTAAGTAATTATCCTATTGATATTGGTCAAAATATACATTTATTTAAATATCATAAACTTTAATCCCTTGCCTTGAATTAACCAAATCGAAATTTGAACAGGATTTCTTAACGATAGGAAATACCAAACCTTGTTAGCGAAGAAAACACGGTCATCTGGATGAAGAGAAGAAGGGGCTATCCATGAATTACATTGGAAACGAACTTTGCCGTGATCTGGGATTGATATGGTGAGTAATTTCAGAAAGAACTCCCGGGCATGCATATTTTTTATGAGGAATGCGCCAGGAAATCCAAGCGCAGAGTTCCATTTCAATTTTATAGTGCAGCTTGTCTCACTTGAAATGGGTCCGTCCCATGGGTTCCACTCTAAGAACGAAGGCTGCCCGACCATTTTTCCAAATCCCGTTTCTGCACATAATACATCACCACACATATAATATTTACTGTTTCGAAATGCTACATATAATAATTCTGAATATCTAGGTTGATTTCTTAACATAGCATAACAAAAAAGATTAAGTAGCAAATTGTCGTAAGGTACAGAGGGGCAAATTAAGTTAGAACGGCACTTTCCATAAACCCTATGTTAAAATTCTATTGATTAGTTTTGAAAGGAGTGTTGGAAAGCATAGAATACCGGGATCGATTTGATCGCTGCTCACAAGCTGAAGAGAGACTTTTTTCCCCATCAATTCAGAAGCCTCGTCAACCAGTGTTGCAGAGTAATCAGTAAAGTTGAGAAGAGCCACCTTCTGCAGTACCACTTCGCCATTAATTTCATAAACATCAGTGGATTTTTCACTGTCGGGGAACTTCTTGTTGCCCAATATTGAATCCATTTTTCTTGCTCACTCCCACAAATCACTCTGCTGCGGCTTTGATGAACAATGGAGATAATTGGTTTGCTTCAGTCGTAACTGCTATATAAATAGCTTGCCATGGCGAAGAAGGCTACCATTAGACTTCTGTGGGAGGCATGTTCACGTGTTTCACGATATATAAGATCGTTTAGATTCTTCGGGTTTAAGACGATTGCCCAGCTACATGAACTTTCTCCGCACACCAACGTGGTTTTAGAGTTAATTGCTTTCCAATTGTATGCATGAACTTGGACGCCAGACATATTTTAACATTTTTTCCCTTTCTCATAATTTTAAACGTTTGACATAAATCCCCTTAAACAGTTTTCGATGACTCTAAAAATATTATGTAGGTATATATCATAATCGTTTGCATTCGATTTCCACAAAGTTTATCATCATTTGACGTCAAATCAAAAGGACGAGTGGATTTTTTCCTCGAAGAAGAGGGAATAGATTTGGTCATCATGTATGTATCTTGAAAATAACGTGATAAATCATCTGATAAAGGGTTTTAAGTAAAATATAAGAAAGATTCCGGACGGTAGACTGCACTATTCATTTCTCAGGATATCTTTTGACTGTGGTAGAAGTAATTAAAACATGTGCTAGACGTCTTTAACAAGGAAAGGTAATTTTTGAAGTATGTTGAAAAGAATCCCAGCCTAATTGGAACATAAGTAGTTTTCACTAAAGAATAGAATAACATTATTACCTTAAAATTTAAGGTGTGTTTTGTTCAATGTTTTACATAGATGATTTTAATAAAATAATTTGATAGTTAATTTTTTTGGAAGGTATATTAAAAAAAAAATTATTTATTTATTTAGCTTCGTTCTTTAAATTTTAGTTTCTTTACAAAAAATAATATATATAAAATTAATATGTCATTCTATTAAAAGGGTTGCAATTCAATCGATAAGGATGATGGTGTCATGTTAGCTATTAAGATATACAATTTTCAAGATATGGTGATGGTCAAGTTTGATTTTTAACAAGTTTAGTAAATGAATCCCTTGGTCATGGTGCCTTAACTAAAACAAGAGTGTCAATGTACGTTTATGCTTTCTTACCATGTTCTAATAATTTGTACTTAAGTTTGAATATATAGATATATTTTAACAAGTTAGGCTATACCTTTCTGCCCCTAAATCATGGAAACTTAGTTGAAAAAAGCTTCTAATATACATGTGTACATGCTTAGTCAACAACTTGTAATCATCTACTTAAAAGAAAAGATGTCAACAAGTTTATATATACTAAATGAAAGAATATTTTTTTAAAAATTAAGAAGAGAGATATCGAGAAAACCACTATATAGATTTCTTATTATTCTTTAGTTATTCCTCTGCTCAAGAATGATAAAAAAATATGGTCTAGAGTAGAACTAATCTAAATTTCCTAAAACACTAGTCAAATCCAAAGTTATGAAATTTTGATTTTCTTGAATACTCATATTGTCCATGTATTAGATAACATATTTTGAAATTCTTTGAGGAATAATATAAGTCAAATACGTATATTTAGGGAGCTATACATTTTGAGATTAAACAAATGGAAATACTCTAGGGATGATGTATGTAGCTTAGATAATTGAAAACATAAATCTAAATATTTAATTATGATGGAATTGTGGTTATTGATTAATATTATCAACTAGCAAGGTTAGCTTAATCATTACTCCTAATTGTTTTCAATGTTGCGGCTAATTAGTTCTCACATGTACATGACATTAGTAGTAAACTATGAGTCCCACCTTACAATGATAGATGTGTATTCCTTCTTCATAAAATTTATTATTATTATGAGATATTGTATGTTGTATTATTATAGTAGGGTATGTGTAGGATCATGATGGGCCAAAAAGTGGCGATATGTAAGTGATATGATGACCCATGTGGCTGGTGACTTTTTTTTACTCAAAATTGATGAAATAAAAAGGGTTTTTAAAGGAGATTCTCAGCTTTCCACCAAGATAAATTAATCTTTACTCTGAATTTAATAAATAAGAATTATTCATTTTCTATTTGAATTATGATTAAAGTCCTCATTGATAGGCTAATTGAAAAACATCTATAGCTTTCAAACGGTATCACATTTTTTGAATTTGAAACATGTGTCACATTCTATGCTTCGCATACTATAGGATTAAAAAAATAAAAATTGAATTTCATGAAGTTTTGACTAAGTTAAGGTGGTTAGACATATGATTTTTCATATTTTTTTAAAGTTGTAATAAAAAATTCATAATTAATTATTTACTTGGAAAAAAATTACAAAAAAATATGCATCACATCGAGACATGCGTCCTTTACTTATATCTAAAATCTTGTAAAAAAATATTATCATTTTATTGTGGATAGGGTGGTCAGATAGACACCTACTTCTTATTTTTTCCCTAAAATTTAAGTACTACTGCATTGAAATTTCAAATTTTTGCCAAATAATTTTTATTTATTTTTAAATAAGCCTTGTAGTTTAGAAACTACATTCATTTTTCTAAAGATTCTATTCTTACATATTTTTGAAATAATATAGATAAACTATTCAAATTTTTAAGTCAAGTTGCGTAACTCTGATTTTCTAAATTTTTATTGCCACTTAAGGGCCTGTTTTTTCCATGATGATCCTATACATACCCAGTATGGACATAATTTTGATATTATTTTGGTTCCATTATTCATTTATTTGTTTTAACCATGGGTTCATGTTAATCATACTACAACAATATTATATGAATGGTTAAAAATTAATTAGATGAATGTGTCCCACTACTATTTTAGTATAGGGTTTAATTATAAGACTTGAACATTATGATGAATTTCATATGTTGTATCCTAGAAATGTTGTTTATTTAGTAAATTAAATATTAGCATGAAATTATATAATAGAGTCATTTAGTTACGAAATGTCATATTTGAACATATTATATTAATGTCTTGTTGCTTTGGGTATGAATTTCCTTATGATGAATTAACATTTTAAATTAAGAGTGTAAGATGTCCATGGCCAATGGGATTAGGGAGATCATGTGGTAACCCTAATGTGTTTAACTAGTTGAGTTAGCCTAGTTTGTTTGGAGGGACTGAGCTATTTTATTGTATATAAAGTATGTTCTAATGCAATTTTTTTTTATATTATATATTTATTTCATTATTGTGAAATGTAATGTTGTGTTCATTTGATGTTTGAATGAGTCAATTATAAGATTATGTCATCCTAGGTGGGGTATTTTGGAGTATATTGCATTTATTTAAGCTATATGAGGATATAGTTTGATAGGATTATACAAGTATAGAGGTGGCATCCCTTATTATAGAGAAATATGTGTTGACCAGTTTGGTAGTGAAATGATGAATTTGTGGGATGGATGTTAGCATATGGTTTTAGAACATAAAGCACACCCACATTTCCAATTTCATTCAAGGGTAACCCTAAAGATCTTAATGAAAAAGAGAAAGAAATATTATAATAGGTTTGTCCCAAGGGATGAATGCAGACTAACAAGGAGTTCACCACCAAGTGAGAACTTGGAAAAGATAATGAAATACAAAAACCCTAATTCAATGCAATGACCTAGAAAAATAAATGAAATGAAACAAAAAAATTAAAAATAGAATGTGTGCACCTGGAAATCTAGAGATGGCTGAGTGGAGCTCTAGAAAATTGGAAAATATGATCTTAATGTTGATTGGGACTCATCTCTAATTTGGGTGAATCAATCCAGATTCTGGAAAATTGTGCAAGAATAGGAATCTGCCAAATGGGTATCCAGATCTACAAAAATTTGAAAATTGACTAAAATTGGGACTCATTCTCTAGAAGTGGCGAATAAGTCTAGTTGATATTTTTTGAAGCTTCAAAGGTTGATCCTTCTCTTGTTTATCTACTTTTTCCTTTGTCATTGGTTTCCATATCTGAATCTCTGATATGCAACCTATAGGTCTTCTCCAAGGTTCTCCAAGACTTGATGACAACTTTGACAACTTTGAATGAATTACAACTTTTCTCCAATCTTTCTCCTTAGAAAATATGCAATCTAGACCTATAAATCACACATAAAGGAGAGAGGAAAATTTTGTTGGGTTACTGGATAGGGGTTTTCCTTGGTCAAACCTCTTTTTGGTAATTAACCCTTGAAATGAAATCAAATAGGATTGGATAATGATGAGTGAACAAATGAAAATGTTACAACTCACCAAAATCCTCCAATAAAGTGTTGCAAATATGCTTGAAATGGCTGTAATATATGTAGATCTTGATCCTTTCTTGGATGATGTTGATCTTGAATGAAATACTTGCTTGAATCATAAACCCTACATCATAATTGTTAGCACAATAACAAACATGATGCATGAAATCATTGACATGATGATTGGTGCTTGAAGAATGCTTTAAAATGCTTGATAATCTACCCTTGAATGCTCTTGAATGCTCTTGTAAACTCAAAGTTTCTAGTATGAATTCTTTCACAAAATTCTTAGGTCAAATGAGTGGAAAAACCATATATTTATACTCAATTATGCAAGAATTCCTGAAATTACAACACTACAAGCCAAAATCAGATCTAGGAGAATAAAATCCCACCAAGAATTTGGATTAATTTAGATTTTGGACCACATGGGACTCATTTTCCCAAGGTGGTGACCAAAAGATCTAGGTGGGACTCATTTTCCCAAGGTGGTGAATGAGTCCCAAATCAATAAATCTAGGCCATTAAATCTTGAAACACCTAAATTATGATTGGCTAATGATTGGTGTCATGCTCATCCTTGAAGAGATGTAATAAATGAGTCTTGTGGATGCAAAATTTGACCAATTAAAGCATAAGAAAGCCCAATTATTAATGACAAGCCTAGAAAAGTGTGAAAGTGTGCTACAACACTTTACAACACATTAAAAAAGGAAAGATTAATGTTTATTTTAGTTAAAAAGAGGTTTATTAGATTTAGTTAATTAATAGAACCTTAGAAAAGTGTGAAAGTGTGTTAAAACACTTCACAACTCTTTAACAAGGTATCATTTAAATCCATTAGTTCACAAGGGTCCAAGACCTAATGTGAATATATTAGGCATATTACAACACTAAATCAAGGCCAAGTTAAGGGGATATTTTTCTATCATTACATCTAGCCCCTACTTTAGTGAGAGGAGGAACTTGCTTCCAACTCACACTAAAGTAGACCAAATGCAACAACAATCAAGAGGGGTTCAAATGCACCAATGCTAATAAGATAGGACAATCATGCCCAAGGGGGGTGTGTAAGCCCCAAGGACCAAGGTCCTATGGAAAACCAACATAAGTACAAAAAAAACACACCTAAAAATTATATAGAGAGTGACAACAATATACAAGCATGCACTGCTAAATACATAAAGGAATAACATGGAAAGGAAAAAAGGCGGATCAAGATTTGACCATTTATCTAATGTGCTATGGATCAGATCTAGGTTGTTTGCTCAAAAAATGCATACTCACTATAAGGAAATGAAACTCCTTATTGTCCATTGGGTGAGAGGTCCTAAGAGGGTGAGACACACACTCATGGCTGGTATGCGCCCACACACTAGTGAGTGGATATGGGGAAATTTATGTGTTGGTTAGGCTTCCCACTCAAACCATACCGAAATTATACCTCCTGATAACTTTAATAAGGAACCATGCAAAAGAAATGATTTTTGAGCTTCATGAGACGAGCAAAGTTTCATATCCTTAGAACTCATGAGAAAACAAGATTACTCAAATAGGAATGCAAAGTGTATTATGCAAGGTGGAAATATAATGTAAAATAGGGAACATTGAAAGGAGTCTTGCTTATTTTATGCAAGGTCTTTAACTTAGGGAACATTGTGCCTAATGTCTCCAAGAGAGGACAAATCAGAGAATAGAAAATTAACAACTTAGGGGATGCAATGCGGCATATCAATCCACTAAGAGGAATGTAATATACTAAGAGAGATCACACTCTAGAGGGAGATCACACCTAATGACATCCACAAAGCGAAAAACACATCATATAAAGTAAGAAAACTACGCCATGAACCATGGAAAAGAAAAATATAAAAGAAGATAGCCAATGTATGCCCCCACTTTAAAGAAATTGCTAAACACCATACTATGAGAAATTACTTTGAAGTAGAAAATGATAAATGAAAATAGTAAAGAAGACATGAGAGCCAACTTGGAAATCCCTATGCCAAGTCATATGTTTCCAAGTAACACTACGTCATGTAAAATAAAAAGAAAAGAGAGGGGTAGCCCCCAAAATGAAAACACCAAACACATAAGACATTAATGGATTTGGGGTCAATATGTTGTTGCTACAATGTTTCTTAGAGAGCTTTAAACCATCATCATTCAACTTGTAAATGTTAAAATGCAAAACACTAATGATTCGAATTCGTTAGATTTTACACCCTCCTATAAAGGAGAGAACAAAATATTGAAATCTAAGCAATATTGTGTAGGTATGACACCTTGTACTAAGCAAGAGATATATTTATCACAAATTAAAGCAACATCTTCCATCTTTTACCAAGAGATTATCTTGACAAGACTCCTCCAAGATTGTTCGATCTCTCTCCCTCTAAGAACATGAAATAAATTTTACTACAAACTTTCATTTTGTGCATATATCATAGAATTCATGGTCATGCTACTAATGAATTTAGGGTTTTAAATAAAAAAAATCAACATCTTAAGAACTATGGTGCTCTCCATTCGGTTGAAGCACCCACTTCCTTCTTTCATTTTCGATCATCCTTCTCTTGCACTAAGTGCTGGCAAGAGGTTAGATAGCCTTATCTTTGTATGTCACTTGTTGTTGCCTCTTTGGATAATTGACCACCTTTCATGTACATATAATAGCAAGCTTTGGATGTGGACAACATGCCTTAAGTTGGCTCACATGCACCATACTGTATTTTCCTTTTCATGTTTTGGCTACTTTAAATTAATTTCTCATAGCATGGTGTTAGAAATTTCTTTAAAGTGGGGACATACATTGAAATTATTTTTGGCATGATTTCAATTGAATTTATTTTCATGTTCCTTGTGCGATTCTCTTTCTTCCTATGATGCGTCCTTTTCTTGGTGGTGTCATCGAGTTTTATTTCCTCCAAGAGTTTGATATTTCTTTGACTTATCCTCTCTTGGAAACAATAAGCACAATGTTCCCTAAGATGAAGACCTTGCACAAACTAAGAAAAATACCTTTGAACATCTCTCTTTCTTGTTGTGTTGAATTTTTTCTTTTTTTCCTTATTAAAGTCATGGAGTTATGACTTTGATAAGGATATCATGGGGCTCACCTAATGGACACCTAGCTCCCAATAGCCCTTTTGAGCATGCACATTTGTTTGCATAATGAATAGTGTGTTCCACTTGTAAAAATTTTCAAACAAACAACCTAGATCTAGTCCACCACATTGGATGGCCAATTGAAGCTTGATCTATTGCATTTTTTTCTTTCTTTTTTTTTCCTTTTCTTGTCTGTGATGGTGTATGTTCGTGATCTGGTTATGGCTACATATATCATCTGCAAGTGTGTTCCTTTGTACTTATGCTATTTTTCCGTAGGATCTTGATCTTGGGAGCTTGGCCACCCTCATGGTTATTTTCATCCTATTTTACTATCATTCATACATTTGAACCCCTCTTGATTGCATGTTTGGCTACTTAAGTGTGAGTTTGAAGCAAGTTCATCCTCTCACTAAAGTGAGGGCTAAATGTAGTGTAGGAAAATAAATAACCTTGCATTTTCACACTTGTTTGGGCTCACCTTTCTTTGTTTATCCTTATTTATGTCTTAATTGGTCCTATTTTACATCCATAAGCCTGATAAGTTATATCTTTTTCTAGCTAATCCCAACAAACATCAATGGATAAATGATAATTTAATGATTCTATTTGAGTGTCCTTGATTTTTGGGTCAAGACTAAGATGCCACCTAGGGTGCATCTGAGTCCTCCTTGGCTCACTTTTGGGACCCAATTTCAAATTCTCAGGAGATTTAGCATCCTTTATTTAATGAATTCATATGTCGGCTTAGTGTGATGTAATTTCAATATATTAAGCATAGATAAGTATAAATACATGGTTCATTCATTCATTTCAAATAAAATCTTTTGTGAGAGCATTCAAGAGTAATTTATCAAGCATTTGGAGCCATCATCAAAATTCAAGCATCATATTAGAGAGCTTCTTGCATCATGTTTGTTGTTGTGCTAACATTTGTGATGTAGGGTTTTGATTCAAGCAACCAATTCAAGTCCATATCTCTAGTTCAAGATCCATATCCATTGCAGCCATTTCACACAAGTTTGTAGACTTTATAAGGGTTTGGTGAGTTGTATAATTGCACATTGTTCATTCACCATTTCCCTTCATTACTTTATTTCATTTCAAGGTTTAATTACCAACAAGGGTTTTGACTAAGGAAAACCCCCATTCTCTAACATTCAACAAGTTTTTTCCATCTTTCATATTTGTGTTTACATGTCTAGATTGAAGTCTTGAAGATCATTTGGAGTGAAAAGTTGTAAAAGTTACAAATTTTCATTACAAAGTTGTCATCTTCATGAAAACTCACCTATAGGCCAGATCTGGAAGTTTCAGGACCTGAGATCGAAAAGGAAGCAAATGCAGACTTTGGAGCTTAGGATCACATTCAAATTTTTTAGAAATTCAGAATGTGACTAATATGCCACCTTCGGCATCTTAGTCCTCCAAGACATGTTCTTTAGAGATTCCTTTAGATCCAATTCCAACATCTGAAGATTTTGTATTTGCACAGAAAATCAGTAGTGGGACTAATATGCCACCTTGGGTGTCTTAGTCCTCCAAAGCACATTTTGGTAGCTTCTTTTCATTTTCAGAATCCTCATGACATCTCTAGACTTCCTAGGCACATATATCATATCTCCCTATTGCATAATTTCATTATTTACATCTCATTTAACTTGCATAACTATGTTTTATAGGTTGAATGTTCATTTGTCTTTTCCAAGCATTTGCTTGGTGGTGAACCCCTAAGAGCTTAAAGAACCCCCTTCTAGGTCCTCCTCAATGAGAATTGACTCACCTTGTGAGGTTGATAGTTAATCCAATTAGGACTTCTAGGACATTATTGAATGATAATAGGAGAAAAGTGGTGTTCTATAACTTAGTTTATCAAGCACCCATTTTCCTATTAATCACCATGGTCTTGGCTAAAGAATATTAGGGGTTGATGATTGCAAGGCATGACTAACATATGCAAGGGCAAGGCTCGAATATAGAGCCCAGGCAAATAAAACACATCTCTTCAAATTATGATTTTAAAAGAAAGAATTCATAGAATTAGATGAAATGAGAAAAGAAAACAACATTAGAAACATTCTAAATGAGTCAATATTACCTTTGATAGGGCACCCAAATCGACCCAAGGAAGTGATGGAGATTTCTTGAAAGCTAAGGATATGAATTTTCCTTCACTTTCCAACCTAATCGACCTTCTTTTTCCCATTTTTTAGACCAAGTTTTTACCCACTATGTGTGTATTTGAGTTATCCCTCTCTTTTGCCTTTCTGCATGATTTTTCTTACACCCACTAGTTCTTCATTTATCCCAAATTTGAAAGCTTCATAATGGTAGCTGCCCCCCACTCCTTACACTTAGATTTTCTTTTTGATTTGGGGGTTATGGGTGACCTCCCATTCAATTTTAAATTTTGAATTTTAAATTTGGATTTAAATGAATACCATCTTGAAGTTAATTGTTTTTTAAAATAACATTATAATCATTACACATATTAATGTAAATTTTAATTCATATATATGAATTTACACAAGCAAGAACACTTCATGTACTAGTATTTCCTTTCTCGTTTCAAATGCAATATCATTAAATAAATGAGATAGACAATTAATCAAATAAATAGATTTTCCACAAAGTTACTTTTTTATCCATTAGCCCATTTTGCATAAAGAGTGATTTCTATCATATTAAAATTTTCAATGTAAAATTTATGATTTTCAGTGGTGTGTACACATCCTAGATTCCAATCTTGCTTACCATTTGTCATCCAAATAAGCAATCCTACCTCAACCTTTTCCTCACTCTTTAGCCTATTCTTATATTTCACACACATGCACTTACAAAGATTCATCAGTAACGAATTGCTTGAAAAAAAATGATTCCATTTCATATCAAAATATTCATATTTTGTATTCCATAATATGAATATAAATACATTTCAAATGACATTGAAATCTCAAATTTATCACAAATCAAATTGATAAATTTCATTTTTCATAAATATTTAAATAACTTAACATTGATTAAGTGCTAGCAAAATTTTGAGACATGACATCCTTCCACACTTTTAAGATACATCTTCTTGATGTCTTATTAAACAACACTAAATTAAATGTGTTTTTTAATAGTCAATCATATTGTTATTCAAGCCAAAATATGAAAATCCAAAATGCTAGAGCAATAGTATCTTGATGATCATTAAGATTTTATCTAGAAATCAAATGAGGAAAGGAGTGTTCTATTTCCTCTACATCCTCCAAAGTAGCATTGTCATCAAAATATTGGTCCCATTGAAGGGTATGTGCAGGATCATCATGGAAAAAATAGGCCCTTAAGTGGCAAAAAATTCAGAAAAATTAGAGTTAGGCATCTTGACATAAAAATTTGAATAAGTTATCTATATTATTTCAAAAATATGTAAGAATAGAATTTTTAGAAAATTGAATGTAGTTTCTAAATTACTAGTTTTATTTACAAAAAAATAAAATCTATTTGGTGAAAATTTGAAATTTCAATACAATAGTAATTAAATTTTAGGGAAAAAATAAGAAGTAGGTGTCTGTCTGACCACCCTAACCACATTAAAATGATAATATTTTTTTATAAGATTTTAGATATAAGTAGAGGACTCATGTCCCGATGTGATGCATATGTTTTTGTAATTTTTTCCAAGTAAATAATTAATTATAATTTTTTTATGACAACTTTTTAAAAATATAAAGACTCGTATGTCTGACCACCTTAACTTGGTCAAAACTTCATGAAATTCAATTTTTTCTTTATTAATCTTATATTATGTGAAGTATAGAATGTGACACATGTTTTGGATTAAAAAAATATGATACCATTTGAAAGCTATAGATGTTTTTCAATCAGCCTAAAAATCAACACTTTAGTAATAATTCAATAGAAAATGAATAATAATTATTTATTAAATTCAAAGTAAAGCATAATTTATATTGGTGGAAAGCTTGAATCTCCTTTAAAAACCCTTTTCATTTCATTAATTTTGGGTAAAAAAAATTTCGTCAGCCCCATACCCATCATATTGCCACTTTTTGGCCCATCATGATCCTGCACATACCCTGAACTTTATATTAGAAAATGTCTCTTTTTCACAACTTTACATTATGTCTATCTAGAATTCTAATGGGCTCTACCAGCACCACTCTTGGATAATGCACCTATAAAGACTTCCAGTCAAGTATATGTGATGCATTTGGATGATATGGCTTAAGAAAAAAAACATGAAATAAATTATTGGTTAAAGCTAGAGAAGATGGCAGATGAAGTTGGTATGCAACCAAGTTAATCACTTCCAACACATCAAAGGGTCCCACATATTTAGGGGCTAACTTGAAAGAATTCCCAAAATTAATGGAGCTTTTGTGTGGCCTGACTGTCAAAAATAATTTACCCCCCTCTGAGAACTATGTGAAGGTTCTATTCTTCTCAAAATAACTTTTCTATCTATATGTGGCTTCCTTCAGTCTTTCCTTGATGAGTTTCATGTGCTCTTCCATCTCCTTAAGAATCTTAGAACCCACTATAATCCTATCTTCCAACCTATCCCAACTAATAGGTTTACAACACTTTCACCTATAAGGAGCCTCGAAAGGTGTCATACCTAAAGATGCATGGAAAGAGTTATTATACGCAAATTCTACAAAAGGTAGATGCTCTTCCCACTTATACTATTGGTCCATGCAATACATTCACAGGAGATCTTCTACTAACTTATTGACTCTTTCTATTTGACTGTTAGTCTGAGGATGACATGTTCACTAAAATTAAATTGTTCCCAAAGCTACATTCAATGTTTTCTAAAATATGTCTAATTTATGTCTAAATTATGTCAAAATTAATACTTTGAAACTTCACGAGAAGTTTTGGAGACAAATTGGAGATAAATTCCAAATTCTTCTCTCAATCCTCCTCCATCAATCTTTCCTCTTCTCTTGCCTCGTGTTTTCATGTGTAGAGACAATCTCCATTTTTCTCTCAATCTCCTCCATCTCTCACCATTCAATCCTCCAGATTGAATCCAAGCCTCTCAATGCCTTCCCTATGCATTTCTACAGCCAGGAAATCTATAAATACAACCTCATTCAACCAAGAAAGGATCCAGATAATCTATTTTATGCACTCTTACTCTGCATGAATTCAAGCATCAAGCATCAAGCATCCAAGCATCAAGCTTTCAACATCCAGCATCCAGCAATCAAGCTTTCACAATCATGGCTGCCTCCTATAGCTGCATTTATCTGTTTCACGTCCATTTATGCTAGTTTAGATTATTTTATCATATAGTATTATCATTTAGTTCCATATCATTGGATTAGCATCTTTCTCATTCTTCAGATAGTCATTTTAACAGTCACATTTGCTTACACAATCTGAGAGCAATAATGATTTAATAAATCTTTGGAGATAGAGAGCAATATGATGCTTTCAATAGATTATTGCTTTGATTTAGTTCAATTGGCTTTGTCTTTGATATAATGTCATATTAAGAAGTATTTTTTGTGCTTTTCACTTTATTCACAATTACAGTTTGGCACCCACCATGGGGCATTAACCCCAATTTTATCATTTTTTTTGAAAAGTGACGCGCAATTTCCTGGCGTGATTTATTTCAACACTTTTGTCAAATACTATAGCGCATTGGTGGAAAACTACAACGCTTCCGTGCTCTGTTCAAGCACTTCTGTGATACTATAGTGCTTTCGTTAAAACTTTCAGCACTTCCATAACCTGTTTCAGCACTTCGATGAACCATTTCCAGAAAAGTTGATTTAGCACTTCCATGGAAAAGTCCAATGATTCGGTATTCTGTTTTAGAGCTTTCGCTTTTAGCGCATCAAGTAAAAGTTATAGCACTTCTATGGACTGTTCCAGCGCTTTTGTAAAATCAGTCTAGATCAAACGCGACCGCAACCAGATTTTATTTTTTTCACAGCTAGAATAAAATTTATCAATCCTAGGATAGTCACTTCTAGTTTTCTAAAATTTATCAATCCTAGGATAGTCACTTCTGGTTTTCTAAAATATATCAATCCTAGGATAGTCACTTTCTATTTTTCTTAAAGAAAATCTATCAATCCTAGGATAGTCATACCATTTTTGTAGTATAAGTTAAAAAGAACATCATGATTTCTGTGAGGCAACATCTTCATATAGATGAGAACATTTCTTTTTGGGCTTAAAATAGAACAACTTATATGTTGTGTTTGTGGTGATTAGGCTTATGCTCTCCCCTTAACTGGGTGATCAAAGTGCCAGAGTCATCCTTACTTAATGTTATTTACACATTATTAAATCCTTTAGAAGGCCTGCCAAAGTGGGAAAAAGTACTCACCCTATGGGAACGACCTAAGTGGGAACGCCTAAAGCCAAGGATTCCAACCCACTATAATTAAAATGCAAGTTGTTGATGAAAGTCCAACTTGACAGTAGTGAGCAAGATAACCATCCCCAAATTCTTTGTTCTAAAGATTGGGAGGTCTCTTGAGGGAGTTTATCAATTGTCACACTGCACGGAAGCCCTATCTACGAACCATAGAGTAGTATCTCCTTGAGTCAATATCCATACATTGTCATACTCATAGTGAAAGGGGAGGGAAGAATCTACCCCCAAGACACTCACCATATAATTTCCAAGGACCGTTTGCTCAGAGGACGAGAAATCCAACTTTGAGTACACGCTTGAAAATGACAAAAACACGGGCGTCCTCTAGGGGGTGACACGGCTGTGTGCGTCAACGCAATTAAAGATATGGGATGTGACTATAATGATGACCTACTTGTCCTTAAGTGTGAGTCTATCTGATTTGTGTACATTTGTCAAAACAGCTCGTCAAAATCAATAAAGACCATTCATGGGTTTTGAAAATACACGATTTGTTTAGTTTAAAACAAATATTCAAAATTGCTTGCCGTGTTTTCACAAATTCATTAAAATCAGATTAAAGATCATCCTGAAAACATCAAGTCAAATCAAGAAAATCCATGCTTCGAAAGTGGAAGTCCACCACGTTTGTCAAGAGAAAAATCAAAATCACAAAACCCAAGAAACCTTACGGTTATCGAGATAGTCTAAAGAGAAATCATTTTCTATATCAGAATCGTAAGATATTTTTACAACATAGAACTTTCATCCACAGATATCACGATTTTTCTAGGGGCCAAACTTTAGATTACACAGTAGAACCACTCTATTCACGAGCCTTCTTCCAGAGGAGATTTCTCACACAATTATGCCACAAGGCCAAATCAAATTTTACAATAGAGTCTTAAAAGTACTATTTTTAGCATTCTGGAAAACCTGTTTCAGTGCTTCGAGTCACTGTTTTAGCGCTTTCATAAAACAACACTTTCGAGCACTTTTTTAGAACTTACAGTCTTTATTTTAGCATTTCTGTCAAAACAGTGTTGTCATCATCTTTTACAACACTTTCGGACACTGTTTTGGTGCTTCTATCAAGATAGCGCTTTCAAGCATTGTTTCGGCGCTTCTGTCAAGATAGCACTTTCATCACTTTTTCCAGTGCCTTCGGGCACTGTTTTAGCGCTTTTGTCAAGATAGCGCTTCTATCGAATGTTTCAACACTTTAGGATTCAGTTCTAGCGCTTCTGTGAAATAGCGCCTTTGTCCTCTGTTTTAGCGCTTTCAAAACAAAGAGTTCAAAAATCTTACCATTCGGTCTGTCTGTCATTTATCCACAATTTTTACCAAAACACAAATTTCTTTTTCATTAGAATCACTGTCTGAAAAACCAAAATCAGAAAGGTTTATACAAATTTCCAACCTTATCAACTAAAACAATATCTTGCAAATCACAAGTGTCAAAATCAAATACACAATCAATTACTACACTAAAGTTTCATTATGAGGATACTATCATCCTTTATCACGAAACCAAGTATAGTAATCAAATTTTTAGCATTGTCTCATCAATATGATTAGTCATCTTATTCGACTTTGTTAAAAGTTCAATTGACACTATCCAGCATAGAAGGTCAACATTTCGGAAGAAAGGGAAAAAAATTGTATGCCAATCTTCACTAGGTCCCAAAAACAGTGACTCTTAGAACAAAAACTTAAAAAATCACAAGCAATGGCAAAATAAAATCCTTGGAACAATCTGAACCAAAACGAGAAGAATGAAATAACTCCAGAGGATATTCAAATAGCTCAACAAGATCCCAAGTTCCATAAATTTATGGAGAAGATTTTGGAACAAGACATGGAAAAATATCTTTTGATGTTAGCTGAATCAAGGGCTAAACTTCCAAAGGATTTCGATGTAAACCATCTAAAGGAAACACCTGGAACAAATGAGACTGAGATATTACAACCCACACAAAAAATAGATCCAGTTGCTGCTTTAACATCACAGATGCAAATGTTACAGCAACAAATACAAGATATGACGAAAGGGACTACCAAAAGATCCGCGATACAGGAAATTTTTCCTTATCCTTTCGACGCAATGGTCGGCTTGATACCTTTTCCTAGACACTGTGAGATCCCAAAATACGATAAGTACAATGGAAGAACGGATCCAATAGATCATATCAGGGAATTCAAAACAATGAGCCTTGAGTTTTCCCAAGAGGAAACTTACTTAATGAGACTATTCCCAAGGGGTTTTGGAGGATCATGCATGGAGTGGTTTTCAAAATTAAAACTAGGTATCAGAACTTTTGAGGAACTCATCAACAGATTTATCTCCCAATACTCCTTTAACATCCAACACAATGTTACAATAAAGGATCTTTACAATCTAAAACAAAACAAAGGGGAAACGTTCTTGTCTTTTCTCCAAATATGGTGATGTTTGTTCGCTAGATATCCTAGATTCATTCCTGAAGAAGAAAAGATGGAGTTGTTCATTGAAAACTTAATGGAAGAAATGAGTTATAGACTGGAACTGCAATGTCCTCCCACATTCAAAAAAGTAATAGAAAATGGTCTTAAAATCGAAGAGGCGTTAGTCAAAAGAGGAGTTATCAAGCATTTCAACGATAAAACAAACAACACAAGTAACTCCTCCAATCAATACTCAAGCAGTGATAAGCTAAAATTTTGGCAAAAGAATCAAAACACAACTACCAATGAGACAACAAATGATTCCCAAAATTTCAAACCGGTTTTCAACTTGACAGCATCTACATCAAAGAACCAAAACAATGATCAAATTGTCAAGTTGAATATCATACAAAACAACGAGATCGCAAAAATGCAGTCATATCAAAAACCATCAAATCGGTGAAGGTTCACACCTTTAGGTCAAAAAAAGGAAACAACAATGAAAGAATTAGTTACCAGAGGCCTTCTCACTGCACGAGAAGCCAGATTCTGGGATCTGAAAGTCAAACCATCATGGTGGAATGATGTGGATTACTGCAACTTTCATAATAACAAGGGTCACAAAACCAACGATTGTATGGAGTTGAAACATGTGGTACAAGATTTGATTGACAACAACAAAGTATATGTGGAAGAACCTCAAAATAATAATGATCATTCAGCCTTCAAGGATCCTTTGCCAAATTATGACAAAGGAGCATCATTCTCTTCAAACAACAAAGGTAAGAACATCAATCATGTCTATGACACAACAATCCTTTGTCTATCTAAAGTAAAAAATGATCATACAGTTGGTCATAACATTGATGAAAATGAAACCAACAACATTACCCCTTTGGATTTGCTCCCAAGCATACAAAACTCTGAAAATAAAATCAATGTCTTAAAAATTAGAGAGAATCAAGAATATCAAATGACAAACATGATGACTAGGGGGCAATCCAAGGTAGTGTTAAAAGGAGTTGGCTCCAAACATGCAGTTCCGCCTCCATCTCATTATAATATTGTCGATCAATTGCAAAACATCCCCACACAAATATCGATACTAGAACTCCTTAAATTGTCACCATCACATAAGGAAGTTCTAGAACAAGCATTAGTTGCCACCACGGTACCAAAGAATCTGGATGTTTGTCAATTCCAAGCTATGGTGGGACATTTGACTACCCTACATTGTCTGTCATTCTCTGAACAGGATGATGTCTCATTAAACCATCCCCATAATACCGCACTGCATATCAAAGTATTAATCCATAATCATCATGTCAAGAGAGTTTTAATAGATGGGGGAGCTGGTTTGAACATTTGCACTCTCAAGTTAATCCGTGCATTAGGGTATTCCGATGATGCTATTGATGTTCGAAGGAAAATGACCATCAAAGCATATGATTAGGAAGAAAGGTCATCTAAAGGTTTAATTGTATTACCCATTCAAGTGGGACCCATGATGAAACATATAGCATGTCAAGTATTGGATAGAGAGTTGACTTACAACATACTCTTAGGACAACCATGGATCCATGAAATGCAGGCCGTACCTTCTACATATTATCAATGCCTAAAGTTTCCAGTAAATGGACAAGAGGTGACAATAGTTGCTGATTATAATCATCCACAACATTGTGACACATTGAGAAACTCTCAAGATACCTTTGTGCCTCACAACAGGGAAGCTTCTAGTTCAAAATCATCCACCGAGGAAAAACGTCCAAGTATCAACACCAAGTGGGTGGAAAAGAAAGATAAAGCAAAAGAAACAAGTCATGTTGAAACTCAATTAACAAACAATACGGATCCACAAACTTCACTATCACACAACTTTCAAAAGCAAGTCCAGTTGACAGATAAAGGGATGGGACGGTATTCTATGGAGCAATCGCTTAACCTTTCATAGTTAATGCCATCTCCTAAGACATATGGTCAACCATCTATGATCAAACCAACAACATCATTACCTGCCACAGTTCTTGAAGAACGGTTCATAAAATCCAACACCATTGAGGAAGAATTAGATGACAAAGCAATCCTAGATTGGCTATACAAGGATGAGGAAACCTCTGCATCTAACATCAGTATCAAAAATGTCAATATCAACACCGACAAGTATGGAAAAGGGAAAGCTATCCTCGAAAAAATGGGTTATGAGGGACAAGGACCTATTGGGTTAAGGAAGGATGGAATCATAGAGCCTATTCAGCCTCTCACTCTCCATTCAAAAGAGAAACTAGGACTAGGGTATTCTGAAGAGAAAAAGCAGGAGATGACAAAGAAAGTTGTTGAAAGGATCCTTCAACTTAGAGATAGCTCTGAAACAGGTTCAAATGAATATGAGTGGGATGTGGGTTCCGAAGTATCTTTCATAGATATTCAAGTTGGTGTAATCCAACAATATGCACCTACACAGGAGGAGGGACAAGGCTCTGGGTCTAGAACATTCGTAGAAGGATCACTAAATATCAATGACTCTAGTGGGGACAAACATAATTTGGGTGATTTAGATAATCTTGAAGAGGGTACCATCATTGACCTTGATATTCCTAATAATAACTATGATGATATTGTGGTCCTAACCATCACTTCCATCGACCTAAGTCAATCCGATGACATCATGCCATTAATCCATCTAGAACTCATTGACTGGGAACCTATCGAACCTTTGACTGTACCACAATTTGCAAACGATGATGCCATCATTAATTTCCTATGTCATGCAAAACCTAGTACAAATTCTATCTATAATACTCATAACAACACGACTCGGCAGAAGGGTGTCAAATCTTCCAGTTGCAAAAATGAAAATAGGGAAAATAGATCTAACGATGAAAACCATTATGTGGCAGCATTAGATCTAGAAAAAATAAAAATAAAGAACGCATCTAATGGTGAAAACCTTTTCGAGGCACCAAAAGATGGGAGATTTGACACCCTTCCAAAACATTATCATGAGCGATCATCAGTTCTGGTAGAACCAACATAGTCTATGAACATCAGCACCGAGGAAAAGGCAAAAATCCTACATCTGGCAAAATCCATGACAGCTCAAGAGAGACCAGACTTCATCAATTTCTTTAAGGAAAGAAGCATCAACTTCGCTTGGTCATATTCCATTATGCCAGGCTTAGATCCAAATCTACTCATGCATCATTTGTCTTTGCCTACAAGAATCAAGCCTGTCAAGCAAAAATTAAGAAAAATGCATCCTCACATCACATTGATGGTAAAGATAGAGCTAAAGAAATTGTTGGATGCTGGATTCATAAGGTCTATAGACTACGCTAAGTGGATATCAAACATTATGCCTGTTTCAAAGCTAGATAACAACATCAAAATATGTACGGATTTCAGGGACCTGAATAATTCATGTCTGAAGGATGATTTTCCACTACCAAACATAGACATCATTGTGGACTTGATGGCAGGGCATGCCATGTTGTCAATCATGGACAGTTTCTCTGGGTATAATCAAATAAAAATAGCTCCAGAAGATCAGGAAAAGATGACTTTTACAGGTCCATGGGGAACCTTCTACTGGAACGTCATGCCATTTGGTCTGAAAAATGCAGGAGCCACATATCAAAGAGAAATGACAACAATATTTCATGATATGATGTACACCTTCATGGAGGACTACATGGATGACATTTTGGAAAAATCTTGTACAAGGGAAGGACATCTACATATCCTAGACAAAATCTTCACACGACTAGAAAAATTCAATGTCAGGTTAAACCCCAAGAAGTGTGTCTTTGGGGTCACATCAGCAAAACTCTTGGGATACATTGTCTCGAAAAAGGGCATTGAAGTGGATCCAGCAAATGTCAGAGCTATAATGGAGATGTCACCTCCTAAGAATATCAGTCAACTTAGATCACTACAGGGAAGGCTCCAATCGATCAGGAGATTTATCTCCCAGCTGGCAGACAAAAGTCATCCTTTCAATCATCTGTTGCATAAAAATGTGGTTTTCAAATGGGATAATGGGTGTGAAACAACATTCAATCAAATAAAGGAATATCTAATGTCACCACCCGTTCTCATGCCTCCAACGCAAGAGGATTATAAAGGAAAATATCATGCTATCTACTATATCAGTAAAACATTAAATGGCTATGAAGTGAACTACACTTTCATAGAGAAATGTTGCTTAGCGGTGGTATTCACTACCCAACAACTGAGACACTACATGCTAACTCATACAATCCAACTAATAGCAAAGATCGACCCTTTGAAGTATCTACTCAGTAAAGCTGCCTTGATAGGTAGACTGGCAAAATGGGTCATGCTACTAAGTGAATTTGATATCCAATATGTGGAGAGAAAGGCGATCAAGGGTCAAGAAATCGTTGAACAATTAGCTGAAGCTCCTCTACCAGATGATTTACCAATGATAATGGAGTTTCTAGATGCAGACATTATGACAGTGATTCCACAACAATGGGTATTATATTTTGATGGATCATACACACAGTGAGGATCAGGAGCAGGGATTTTGTTCATCAATCCCCAAGGACACACCATTCCAAAATCATACAGATTGATGTTTCAATGTACAAATAATGTAATAGAATACGAAGCATTGATCATTGGGGTCAAAATAGCAATTCAATGGAAGGTCACAGACTTACAGGTATATGAGGACTCTCAACTAGTCATTTATCAAGTGAATGACGAATATCAAACAAAGGATGAAAATTTGATGCCCTACAAGCAATAAATAGATGATTTGAAATATTTCTTCATCAACATTAAGTTTGATCAAATTCCAAGGGCAGAGAAAAAAGTTGTTGATGCTATGGCCACAATCGCTTCATTATTACAATTGCCAGAGAAGCGTGGTTGTTATGAGTTTATGGTAGAACAAGTACCATGTCCTTCCCATAATAATTCAGAATCTAGTACTATATGCCATCGAGAAATAATTGAAACCTCCATCTACAAAAAAGCCTATGCTTACTTGAAAGATAATATCCTACCTCCCGATCTTTCTAGGAACCAAAAAAGAAGTTTCATCCGCCAATCCGCCCGACATATCTTAATTGCAGACATCCTTTATCGTCGAGGTCTTGATGGTACCTTACTTTGATGTCTAGAACACGACGAATGTGAAACGACCTTATGAGAGGTTCACGAGGGTATTTGTGGGACTCATTCGAGTGGGATAACTCTAGCTAAGAAACTCCTCTGTTTGGGGTATTATTGGCCATGCATGGAAAATGAATCTTATCATTATGTCAAGAAATGTCAAAAGTGTCAGGTTCATAGCAATATGATTCATCCACCTGCTCAGGAACTACATCCGTTTACAAAAACATGGCCTATTTGTCAATCAGGACTGGATCTGGTGGGAAAATACATCCCTCTTCATCTAATGGACATAAGTTCATTATCACATCCACAGAATATTTCACAAAATGGATAGAGGCAGTTCCTCTTACAACCATCACTGGGAAGCAGATCTCCTCATTCTTCCTGAATTACATAATATGTCGATATGGTATCCCTCAATCCATTCACTGATAATGGGCGACCTTTCAAGAATCAAGATGTCCACGAACTATGTGAAAATTTCTCCATCCAACATTGCTTTTCAACACCGTACTATCCACAAGGAAATGGCCAAGCAGAGGCCTCAAACAAAATGATTCTAAAAATCCTAAAGAGGACGGTTAATGATGTTGGACGGGATTGGCATGTTCAACTCAATCCTGCACTATGGGCATATAGAACAAGTATCAGAAAACCAACAAGAGCTACACCATATGCCATGGTATATGGATCAGAAGCCATATTACCCATAGAAGTAGAGATTCCATCCCTTCAGGTATCACTCAGATGACTCATATCAGATGAGGATTATAGGGTATCTAGGTTGTAGGAACTAGAGTTGTTAGATGAGCATCATCAACAAGCTGTTAATCATCTAACAGCTTATCAATAGAGAATATTGAGTTACAACCATAGAGTAAAGTCAAGGGTCTTTCAGGTTGGTGATTTGGTTCTAAAAGAGAACCCTAGGAATCAGTAGGACAGAGAGAAGAAAGCAAAATTTGAGCCTAACTGGTTAGGTCCTTTTGTTGTCATATCAGTGTATGGATCAAGCGCATATCAGCTATCAACATTAGAAGGGGATCTGTTTGATGAAACTATCAATAGTATTCATCTAAGAAAGCTCTATACATAAATCTCCTAGTGCACGGACCAAACTTTTGAAAAGATTTCCTTGATGAAAACCTGGCAAACAGGCGTCTTGGATACATAAAATACAAAAAGAAAAAAGAAAAAAATGAGAAAAATATACAAAAACAAAGAGTGTAATCAAAACATACTGGTGAAAACCTGGAAATAGGCATCGTATGTGATTCAAAATTAGCTTTCCCATCTATTTTGAAAATATCAGGATCATTAGTCTGGCAGTCAGTATCAATTCATATCATATCATTAGTCTGACCATCATTGCATTCCATTATCAAAATCATGTCACATGGTCAAGTCTCACTCCATAGCTTGGGGGCAACATCTGAATATCACTAGGGGCAACAAAAACATCGATTTCACCAATCTGGGAGAACAACAGTATGACAAGAAAGAAAAAACAATGATCAAAACGCAACATCAATCACCATCAAAAAATTCATCAATCATCCGTATCATATCGAAAATCCAAAAACATGTCAAAATTTTAGTCTAGAAAAGTGAAATCAAAAAAATCATTAGGTCGGTGGCAGTCGAACTACGTGGTCTCTGCGTGTGTAATGTAGGCAAGGCTAATCTTTGATCATCCCCCAAGACCCCTAGGATAAGTCAGTAGGTTAGGTCTTTTGTCAAATGTCTCAAAAAATCACAAAAACACCACAAAATCAAGATGGATGATCTAAAATCTAAATAAATGAATGAAACACTCAGAGTAAAAGATGGATAAATTGCATTTTGATTGTCATTTCTTTGGAGTTACTCAATGATGTATTGAACTAGAGAAACAAGGAAAAAGAATGATATTTTTATTGTCTGCTATCTGTCAGTTAATCATATGAATATATGAAATGTCGGGGGATGTGCTATGCAAATATATCACTGATGTTATTCAGAATTCACACGCTCAAATGATTAATCTCTACCTGTTTACACAATGAATGCTCAGGTCATCTCAGTTCAATTATACCTAGATGCTTGTGTTCAATTGCAATATCAAAAATCATGAAAGTAATACTCAATTGTCATTGGAATAACACAACCATTGATGCTTGTACTAACTTTCAACATCTAATAAAAGCTCTATGATGATACCAAGCACAAAAATACTGTTAAAATGACATTGGCTGCATATAGTTGCATGATAAAATTAGATTGCATTCATAATAAATTCATTATCTGCAGAGTATTTTTTGCATAAGGGATTCCAATCAATAATTATATTTTCTACAAATCATGACTGAGTATACTTGACATAAAATCCGAAAATCAAAACATATAGAAGTTATCATTTCATCATTAATGCATTTTTAACATTAAATAAGTTATACATTTATCAAATTCATCATGCATTACATCATCACATTGATTACACATTTATCATACATCATTAGAACATCATTACATCATCATTATTATCATTATGTTATCCATACACCCATATGAAAATATATTTCATTAACGTAAAATAAATGCAAGTCATTACATTATCATCATTATATTATCTATGCATCATCATTATCATTTATCATTTAGAATTTCATACATTACATCATACATCCATACATCAAATATTTTGCACATACATTCATCATAATCATCATCACATTGAAATGAAAGAATTCATATATAGAAACATCACATGATACATCATCAAAATAAATGCATCCATCACATAGAAATCATAAACCATCATAAGATCAAATCAACGACATCTAATATATATCGTAAATTTCAAGTATACAATGAAGTCTGAAATAAAGATACATCATAAAAAATGAGCTAAAATCAGAGTATACATCATGTCTCATAAAGAATGTCTCAAAATCATAGATAACATCTATGATCTCCTACTGCCAGAATGTGTAGGCCCAATGGGACCAGTACCACCACCACCCCCGGAAGGACCAGGATCTCTGGGGTCTCTCTGTGGAGGCTATGTCACACCCTCACTAACTGTTCGGGTATGTGTCCGACCAAATCTCGAAGGGGCATAGCTAACTCTACGCTCGGGCAGAACTGCATCATGATACCTACCCCTATAAAACTTTTCCTCTCGGCCAACCCACAAAATCTCCCTCATATAATCCGACACCGTGGTACAATCAGCTACTCTTTGTAGTGTCTTAGCCATCTCCTGTGCCCTCTCGATAATCTGTCATGCATTGTCTCACTCGGTTGTCAATGTGGTAACCTGAGTCTGCACAGTGACCAACTGTCCCTGAACCTGCGCTAATGCCTGAGCATGGGCCTGCATTTGAGTTTGCATCTGGACTAGCAAACCTCGGGCCTGTACTAACTGTCCCTGCAGCATCTAAACCTGTGTCTAGAGACTTGCAATCTGTCTTTGGTGATCCACTAATGGCACCGCCACTACTCACCTCTTGCGAGGCCTACTCGATGATGGACCAACACTAACTGGTCCTGCCCCTCGGCCACCTTCACCGCCACCATCACTGTCATCACTATTGCTATCATCACTACCACCCTCCGTACTACTGCCTGATGGAGTATCACCCCCACCCCCACTATCCTCTGAATCCTTGGCAGCATCCTCCTCTATGATCTAAAATCATATCCCAACCCACAAGAAATCCCTTTGACCTATGATCAGGGCAAAGGAAACCTCCAATGAATCTAGCAAGCACTGCTAGAAGTGAAGCGTATCCGTCAGCAATCATCCTCCATCGAACACTGGGATGTGTAGTGTGCTGATCTTGAAATACTCTATGGAGAGCATCTATCCCACCAGCCTCATGAGAATAGTATACTACAATCTCACCCATGAAAGGAATATGTAGGATCTGCCACACATCCTTAGGTGTGACTGTCATCTCACTAGTGGGTAGATGGAATGTGTTATGGTCACTGTGCCATCTCTCAGCCAAAGCAATAAGGAGACCCCAATTAATCCTAATCTGGGGCATGTCAAGTAAACTAGTCAGGCCACAACGACCTATAACCTGAATCTCATCTAGATTCAGATGAAGTATCAAATCAGTCATCCAAGGAAACCGCTCTTGCATCTAGAGCATACCTAGATCCTCCTATCACAATGAAAAATCTACAATCAGTGTACTATGTCAGGAAATCAAAAGTCATTCTACTATCAAGCCTAATAAAAAATTGGTATGAATTTTTGATCAAAATTCATGGACAAACATCAACAAACCTCGCCTATCATGAGGTTCATCAAACATTATCTAATCTCGCCTATCATGAGGTTTATCGGATAATTAATCATTTCCTTGCCTATCATGAGGATCATCACAAATAGGATTACTTCTCACCTATCATGAGAGTAAGTCTTATTAATCATCAAAATCAATCATCAAGGAATTTGATAATCAATCATACCAAACTGAAGAATGGACATGATCGGAATTGACGAAATCAAGGTTAACTAAGTCAAAATCTAAAATTTTGACATGGATGCGCTAGAACATTCATCCAAAGCGCTAAATCTCGAAAATGCTACTTTATCAATCAGATGTGTTAGAATAGGTTTCCAAAATGCTAATTTATTTGAAGCACTATTTCGCACTTCCTATGCCCTAGAATAGGCATCCGAAGCGCTACTTTAACCTATGCGCTGTTTTACCGCATTGATGCGCTAAAATAGTCCGTCAAAGCATCACTTTATCAAAGCGCTATAATAGACCATCGATGTGCTAAATTACCAAATCAAAGCAGTAGATCTCTCTAGGCACTAAAATCCAGTATTTAGGAGGAAAATCTAACTACCTAAGCGCTACATCATGAAAGTGCTACATTATCCTACGAAAGCGCTAGAGAAAATAATGCAATCGCTAAATCTCAAAGTGCTAAACTAGCTTATGGAAGCACTACACCAGAGTGAAAGCACTATAGCATGACTTGGAAGCGCTAAACTAGCTACAAATACGTGGAAAGCGATAAAAAGCAGAAAAAAATTTGCACAAAAAATGAGGAGGAATATGGGTACATATCGGAGGTCCATACGCAGCCGACCGCTGGTACTGTTGAACGTGCTCGAAACGGTGAGTGTGGTAGGGGATTGGCATCCTGCTCCAACTGGCTGAAATGTCACTATCACTAGGATTTGAAAGTCAAAAGGTTCAAATGACTTTGCAAATGACCTTTTGGACTATATATAACTTTTGAAAAGTGGATTTTTGGTGGGTTTTTATCATATTTTGATTAATTTTATTCATGGAATTAATTGAAATTCATCTGCGGGCTCTATTTTCTTCATCATTATTGGGAGATAAATTATTTCATCATTAAATCTTCATTAGATCATCATCAAATCATCATAAAATTTCAAAAAAATTTAAAAATCATCACATCATTAATTTATCTCCCGAGGGGGCATATTATCAGTAATCATATGAAAATCAATATCTGGGGCATGTCTGGGGCACACTGAATTATTTTTAATCATCGATCCTAGTAGTAGCAGCAAACTTTTCTTCGAAGCAATGCGTAAACACATCACTTCGAAGAGGGGAAAAATGTATACACCTCAAAATGGTCTGGAGAATCTAATTAATTAAATACAAATTATTTGATTAATTATCCTAAATTCCTATACTCTTTAAATAAATAGAAATATTTATTTATATAGTTAGAATTCACAATCTTCTAAATTTCTTCTAATTTCATCTTAATTAAATAAACAAAATTAAATACTATGTTTGATTTAATTATCAAATCCCTATTTTATTCTATCACATCAATTTAAATTAAATAAATAAAGATCAAATGCTTTATTTGATTAATTGCCATATTCCTCTATTTAATTTAATAAACAAATCCTATAGTTTGTTTTATTAAATTATTTATCTCCCTTTTTCCTAATTTAAACAAATCAAAAATATTTGAATTAGAGCATAAGGAATATTCCATATATATTTCCTCAAAAATGAATTAGATATCCTATGTCTAATTTATATCTAAATTATGTCAAAATTAATGCTTTGAAACTTCACAGGAAGTTTTGGAGATAAATTGGAGATAAATTCCAAATTCTTCTCTCAATCCTCCTCCATCAATCTTTCCTCTTCTCTTGCCTGGTGTTTTCATGGGTAGAGACAATCTCCATTTTTCTCTCAATCTCCTCCATCTCTCACCATTCAATCCTCCAGATTGAATCCAAGCCTCTCAATGCCTTCCCTATGCATTTCTACAGTGAGGAAATCTATAAATACAACCTCATTCAACCAAGAAGGGATCCAAATAATCTATTTTGTGCACTCTTACTCTACAGGAATTCAAGCATCAAGCATCAAGCATCCAAGCATCAAGCATTCAACATCCAACATCCAACAATCAAGCTTTCACAATCATGGCTGCCTCCTATAGCTGCATTTATCTATTTCACATCCATTTATGCTAGTTTAGATTCTTTTATCATCTAGTATTATCATTTAGCTCCATATCATTGTATTAGCATCTTTCTCATTCTTCAGATAGTCATTTTAATAGTCACATTTGCTTACACAATCTGAGAGCAATATGATGCTTTCAATAGATTATTGCTTTGATTTAGTTCAATTGGCTTTGTCTTTGATATAATGTCTTATTAAGAAGTGTCTTTTGTGCTTTTCACTTTATTCACACTTACAGTTAGGTGTATATAGATATATAAGACACTAACATTGTTTGAGCAAAAGTAAAAAGCAGTTTTAACCATTTCATGTAGTGTTTCAGCAAGGTGAACAATGTAGATGTGAAAATATAGAACATCTATATCCAATTGTGAACCTCGATCCTATACTTGCACAAACATGGCAAACAAACATGGCACTATTTAGCCTAGCGACACAGTTTGAAATTTAGAAACCCGCGACCGAGTTTGAAAATTTGAATATTCGAGCAGGAAGACTCTGGCGGCAGAGATTGGAGTTTAGGAGCAGTTCAATATAGCACTGCTTGACTGATAGTGGTGTATTTTGGTGTTCCTGGACTATGAGCGGTGTAGTTTCCTGTGAGCTGCAAAAAAGAACAAAAAAACATGAAATTTCTTGAAAAAATGTGATTGAATCTTGAGATTTTCCCTCCTTCTAGTGCCAAAATGTGAACCCCAATCCTATACCTGCACAAACATGGCAAACAAGCACATTATTAGATTGAAATGAAAGTTAAGACAAGGATTCCCCATGAAATTAGATTGAAACATTAATATAGGAAGAAAATGAAGAACAATACAAATGAAAGTAAATGAATCCTATTTTAATGAACAAACTATCAATCCCATGGGGGAATTGGTGCCAATTATGTATAGAAATTGGCCCTTTCCCAACTCCTTTGTAAGCTTTGATGATTTGATTCACTTGATGGTGAATAACAAATGTGCTTCCTTGAGAAAACCTACAATAACCTAGCTATGGTGAAGGAAAATGCTCAAGAAATGTGTGAAGTTTCTCTAAATGTGAAGATAATGACTTTGCATTCAAATTATGGATAATGAATGAGAGAAAGAGTCTCTCATTTATAGATTTCCAAATTGGAAGAATGAGCAAGATTGAGCAATGTGGGATCATTCAACATCCAATGGCCAAGTGTCACTTGCCAAGATGTGAATGGGTGAAGGTTGTGCACATTTTGATGAATGAGTCAATAAATGATATTAGGTGGAATTTGAAATTAGTGAAATGACTTGTTGGAGAGGGAAGAAAATGGAGTTATGGCCACTTGGCTCAAGGAAAAAATACTTGTAAGGTGAAATAAATGCCTTGTTGGAAGGACTAAGTCCACTTAAATTTGAATTCAAATTTGAGGGAATATTCTCCTTTTATGCCATGTTGAGGGAAAATAGGGATTTAATAAATGAATTAAATCTATTTTCATGTGCAAGTGGTAAAAGCTAGAGGATGGGACATGATTTAAGATTAAACAAATCAAAGATTAATTAATGTAATGAGGAATTAGGAGATGTGACAATTTAGACTTAAATTTATGCATTGATTTAAATCAAATTGAGAGGAGGAGTTTAATTAAATAAATGTTTTGATTTATTTAACTAAAGGGGACAATATTAGATTAAATTAAATAAGGTTTTAATTTATTCAATTTAATAAGAGGACTTTAGAGTTTTAATTTAAATAAAATGAATTATTTAATTAAAGAGAGATATGAGGGTTAATTAAATTAAATTGATTAATTTAATCAACAGGGGAGAATGACTTAATTAGATAAATAATAATTTATTTAATTAATGGATGAAGAGTGATGATAAGTTGAGAGTATGATTTTAGGAAAAAATGATGTTAGTAATCAGGATCAAGTGTGTCGATCAATTTTCCATGTCTACATTTTTCCCCTCTTTGAAGTAATGGACTTGTTGTATTGGTTCAAAGTTCAAACTTTCTCAATTTTTTTGAATACCCCACTATTTCCCCAGCAGAAGGATTATGCTATTATATTGCCCCCTCAAGAGATTGGACGAAGATTTTGATTTTTGGGTGATCTCACAAAAAAAGAGGACAAGGTGCCCGATAGGTCAAAAGGTGCCCCAGGATGCCAAAAAATTTGTTAAATTCCAAAAAAGATGCAACATGGACTTTACTTTGCCAAAAATAGGATCGGGGGACCAAAACCCTATTTGGATGGTCAAATTAGGTTAAAAAACCCTAATTTGTAGGCTTAAATAGACCTTGAGGGGTCACTTTCAATTCATTTGCACACTTAGCCTTAAGAAATTTCTATCTCTTGAGCTCTGAGTCTCGATCGAGATGGCACAATGACAACTTCCTAGGCATGTGTTAGAGAGGGTACGAGTGTACTAGCGGCCAGCTGGAGCAAGACCCGTGGTATGTACCCCTATCTCAACTTTTAATTTTTTTTATTTTGTGTCCATTTAATAGGGTCCAAGTCAACTTTAGGTCAAGCAGTGCTCTATAGCACTGCTGCACATGTTCAATCAGCATCGCATGACCTCAAACTGCACTACACATGATAATAGCATCATCATAGTCTAGTTAGGAGATTAGGGTTTTCTGTCAAACTCAATCATATACGCAAATCGAATTGTGCAACGTAGTTTGAAATTAGGGTTTAGTTGCAAAGATAGCCACATGTGAAAAGAGCACCGCACAACGCATTTAGGAATTTAGGATTGGAAAAATTCACTGTGGTGGTGCATTTTAGAACTTTACAAACTGTGTTGCATTTGAAAACAACACCGCATTTGTTGTTTCAAATGCAAAAAACTGACACGGGAGGTAGATTTTGTAAGAGACTTGATGTGATGGTTTCCCTTGTGTAGTAGGACCTTGAGATACTTCACTCGAGGGAGAACAGATGCCCGGTGCTTAGCAGACTAGATGGAATGCACATATTTCTCTAGGAGTAGCTTGGTGCCCTCGGCCTTTAGTTCGTTGCATATGTATGTCCTGTTCCAACCCACCTAGGGATGATGAAAGCTTTGGCGAAGCAATGGCATAGTGAGACCTCCTCTTTACATCTTCCCACCGATGAGGCTACTATTACACTAGAGGATGTCTAGCGCATCCTATGACTACCCATTCATGGAGAGAGGGTAATTTATGATCCAGATGCTGGGAGGGATGCCTACTATGATGTGATGCGTCTTGATGAGATCCATTTTTCTGAGGGATAGATAGACTTGGAGAGGTATCGGGGCATAGTGCCCACCTACATATTGATTGTGTCTACCATTATATCAAGTCTCGTGGCACTAGATCGGTAGGGCCAATATTTCAATCCGAGCTATGGGCTAGCTTGGGAGTGGATGGTCATCCATAGGGAGTGCTTTGCTTGGGGGCCAGTGATGTTGGCCTCAATATACAGGGATCTCCATGAGCTTTCTTATCTTGATAGTAGGGCCATTAGGGTTGGGGTCACTCTATTACACATCTGGTCATGGGAGCGGATTCCGGTTCTTTGTCCGTAGGTCACACTAGTTATTCTAGATATAGATGATCCTCTTGTTTGGCGGTATGGGGGAGCCTAGATTCATTTTACTCATATAGGTATAGGAGGCATCGCCCATTGGTGATGAGTTCTTGATGAGATGAGAGTTTTTTTGGAGGCCCTAGATGGGTATAGGCCCATGGTATGATGATCATGAGAAACTATTATTTTCTCGGTAGGACAGATGGATGCAGGGTAGAGAGCACACCATGATAGATTGATATCTTCCAGATAGGATGGCCTACTAGTTTAGTGATGTTCAGGACAGACCAGATGATCAATACGTGGTGATCTTTACCTATACCACATGAGAGATAGCATGGGGTCAACCCATCCCAATGTCTAAGGCAGTAGCCTCATTCAGATAGTTAGTGGCTAGGCCATGGGCATATGATCAGGGGCTAGTAGATGCAGGGGTTACTCAGGCCTATCAGGATTGGTTTAGGTCTCCTGTAATATTAATAGTTCCAGGTGCGGCACTCCCATAATGGAGGCCGAGAGGCAAATCGACTGATAGGGGTAGGGCACAGGGAGGCGAAGGTGATGGTGACAGAGATGATGACAAGGATAGGGGAGGAGGTGGGCCTCCTCCACATTAGACACCACCATAGGACTAGGGACCCCCATAGGCACCAACACCATCATGGGTACCGACACCACCATGGGACCAGGCACAACCAAGCCCTCATTGAGATCAGGTACCATAGTAGCAGCTACCCTCATAGCCAGACCATAGGGATGCCCTGATCTAGTAGGTTCAGGGGTAGATACAAATTTTGACGACTGAGCGAGATCAGGCTCATCAATAGGTTTTGGCAGTTACTGCTAAGAGGGACCAGGCTTGGTTCAAGAGGGATCAGGAGATTGGTCGGAGGAGACAGCTAGAGAGTATAACCTCATCATCCCTAGGGCAGATAGTTTCTTTGAGGGTATATCAAGAGGTGGTGAGGGAGGCTGAGTATCACTGACATAATTATAGGTAGGCAGTGCTACCAGCTAGTTGGGTGCCAAAATTATCATAGCAGATAGGGATGAGGCCTCCCGAGGACCATGGTGAGAGGTAGGCAAGAGAGGGCAATAGCTAGCAAGGCTAGCCCTTGATCATAGGCAGTCACCCATTTTTTTGATTCATGGGCTCCGATTACTTATTGCCCCTATTGTATCATGCATCTCGACGTATACACACTTGATCCATCCTTTGTACCATGACAGTTGTATATTTTGATGATATATATGATATGGTCCTATTTATGAGATGTCTTATGATGTATGGATGCATTCTAATTTCCTATGTGCTATGAGATGTTATGAAATGATTTTATTTTATGTTCATGCAATATGATGTGATGATGATTATGGATGCATTTCTTTTTGTATTTTTCTATGCATTTTGGCGGCAATCGTATGGATGTAGTGTTTGCAAATGCTTATTTATTGATGATGGATGGTAATGATTTTTATATGCCTTTAATGATTCATGCAATGTATGATATGAGATAAATGTACTGCAATGATTTCTTAAGATACTTAGAATAAAAAATCTATATTATTCCTCATAAATTAAGATGATGATAATGCGAGATGATATGATATGTATTTATGCTGATGATTTTGTGGATGTAGGACAGATGCATTAGCGATGTTTTGATTAACTGTAATGGTACCATGTTAGTATGCAAAGAAGATAGAAGAAAAGAGATCCAACAAGTTGTTAAATGTCGATGATTTGCTTACCAAGAGTTGGGATTTTCAAAGGGCTAATTACTTTATGTTTGATAACACACATAAGTACGATGCATCAAGGTATAAAGAACCAGGATGGTGTTGTACCTAGTGTGATGGACTTTGACTTGATAATCAGATAGGAGTATTCCTATTCACACTTAGCATACATAACCTCATTCAAGATGTAGTTCAAACATTCTAAACATCTTGGACCAAAACATAGAAAAGCAAGCCTTCTTATGTGGTCAACAAGACACCTAAAACATCCTTCCTACAAGCCGAACAAATCATGCATGAATAAGTTATTTTACAAGAGTATCCAACAAGTAGAGAAGATAAAAAAAATATAATGATCATTTCCCCATTCCTTTATCTCTAAACCTATTTTGTTCAGGCATCATCGAGAGGTCCTTGGAATGAGCGCAAAATAAGATAAGTCAAAAAGACCAGATAAAGTAAAAAAACAAGCTAATGTTCTTCATACCGCTAGCCAAGGCTAAACTAAGCTGATACCTGATGCTGATGTCCATCATGGGAAGGATGCATCCTAGGACATGCTACGATCAAGGTTTTGATGAGATTGATTGGATGATAAGATATTGATACTCGCAATTGATCAACTTGCTTGCTTACTGACCTAGACTTGAGACTTATGACGATTAGGGTATTCACTGCTAGACTTGCTTTTGACTGACTCAGCAAAGGATGAAGCCAACGATTGATTTATTATGAATAGTGATTATTGCGGGTGAAAGCAAGATGAGATGGGTGCACCATTTTGGTTTTTTTTAAATATTTGGTTGTTTTTGAAATATTTTGAGGTTGTTTTTGGGATTTTGAGATTTTTCAATTTTTTGGATTTTCGAGATTTGTGACCAAGAGACTAACTTAAAGACCTATCCTAGGGGTCTCGAGAGCTGATCCATAGATTATCCTTACCTACGTTATACATGCAGATACCATGTAATTCGACTGACAACAGACTCGATTCGATGATGATACAGGATTGCAAACAGATTACCATTGCAACAGACACCTAAAGGACTGACCTAAAATGTCTCAGGGGATGATCATAGATCAACCTTGCCTATGTTCAAGCTTAGAGATGATGTAGTTCAGACCTGATGATGGGACTTTTTTATTTTGATATGATTTTGGATGTTTTTGGGAGTTTTGATTTATAGTCTAAATGTTTTTTGATTTTTTGATGTTTAAGGAAGATCACAAGAATATACATGAATCTGATCTTGTGTAGGTGTAGGAACATGACCCCAATGTTATGTGATAGACTACTTTGATACAGGAAGGAAAAACTAACCTTGGGAATATGCCAAGTAGTACTATGGTGGAACATTTTACAAGCACAAGATCAAGCTATGGTACAAATGTGAATGGGTGGTTGAAGGATAAATGGAATGTGATGGATAAGTTTGTGCATGAAATAGGCCATGAAGATTCTAGTGGATGGAGAGTGCTTTATTTACGCTTGGTGCCTATTTTCCAGGTTTTCACCAAGGTACTTGTCCAAAGCGCCACTGAGGTGGCTTTCACTAGAGGACGATTTTTTTCTTTACCATTCTCAATCCTTTTTCTTTTTTTTTTTTGGATTTTTATTTTTTGATTTTTTTGTTGTCACCACAATGCTTGTTTACAAGGTTTTCATTAGGGTGACCATTTTTTCAGGACATTTTTTTTTTTTTTTGTATTTTTGGTTCTATACCTTGCAATATTTTAGGCATAAAACTTTTTGAGATGGGAGTTGTTCATGGGCTCCTATAGGGGTTCGCCTTCTGGTGTTGATAACTGATATGCCCCTGATTTAGCTTGCTGTGATGATGAAAGGTCCCAACTAGCTGGGCTCAAATTTTCCTTTGATTTTTGGGTTTGGCACATTGTTTTGGTTCTCCTTTAGCACAAGTTCGCTGACTTGGAAGGTCCAATTTCTAATCTTCTTGTTATAACTCTGCTTAAGTTGATTTTGATATACCTATAGATGGTTTAAGGAATCCATATGCCATTCATCCAGTAACTCCAACTCATTTAACCTTGAAACCTAATATTCCTAATCTGTAATGAGGTTTTGCAGTGATATCCTTAATGATGGGAGCTCGACCTCAATTGGGAGGATGGCTTTTGATCCATAGACCAAGGAGAATGGGGTGGCACCTATTGGTGTGCAGATGCTAGTATGGTAGGCCCATAAGGTGAGATTTAGCTACAGATGCTAGTCATGACCAGAGTCATTGACTATTTTCTTAAGGATTTTCAAGATGGTTTTATTAGTCGCTTCTGCTTGGCCATTGCCTTGCGGGTAATACGGATTAGAAAAGTGATGTTGGATATTAAATTTATGGCATAGGTCATGGACATCCTAATTCTTGAAAGGTGTCCCATTATCAGAGATAATAGCTTGAGGGACACCGTATCGGAAAATGAGGTAGTTTAGGATGAAATTGGATATTTGCTTTCCCATTATGTAGGCCATGGGAATGGCTTCGACCCACTTTGTAAAGTACTCTGTGGCGGTGATGATGAATTTGTGGTCGTTGGATGATGTAGGTATGATTTTTTGGATGAGATTGAGCCCCCATTGTGAGAAGGACCAAGGTATAACAATAGGATGAAGCTCTTAAGATGGTGCATGAACAAGATCTCCATGTTGTTGGCATTGTAAACACTTTCTGACAAAGTTGTGTACCTATCTTTCCATTGTTGGCTAGTAGTACTCGGTCCTCAACAGTTTCTTAGCCAAAGTTATACCACTTGAGTGTGAACCGCAAATACCATTGTGGACCTTAGTTAGAGCAGTCAAGGCTTCCTCAGGATTTAAGCAACACAATAGGGTTCCTTCAATGCTTCTACGATAGAGGATTTCTCCTAGGATGACAAAATAGGAAGACCTTTTGACAAAGGCTCGTTTTAGGTTTGGGGTTATGTTAGCTAGAAGGACTCCTATTCTCAAGTAGGTGTAGATGTCATGGTACTAGGGATCACTGGGACCAATTATTTAGCACACGAATTTAGATTTTGGTACCTCGAATACTAGTACGAGAAGCTGCTTTACCAGGAATTCTCGCTTTGGGAAGTTGCATGGGATTTCTAAGAGTGATCCAATTGTTACCATTGCATCCATTGCTCTGTTTTTTGCTCTAGGTAGCTATTCAAATGTGATATCAATGAATGACTCTTTAAGGCTCTCGATTAACTTCTTATATGGAGTTAGTTTGTCATCCTTTGTTTGATATTCATCGTTTACTTGATTGATTATGAGCTGAGAGTCCCCATATACCTTTAGATCCATGATCTACCATTTTACTGCAATCCTTAAGCATATGATGAGAGCCTCGAACTCTGCTATGTTGTTTATGCATAGGAATGACAAATTGTAAGATTTGGGTATGCAATCTCCTTGGGGTGTTATGAAGAAAATTATTGCTCCTGATCTATGTTGCGCACGTAAGATCCATCAAAATACATCTTCCAGTGGACTACAACACTTAGGCTGAAAATTGATTCATTAGAGAATTCTAAAATGAGTGGGTTTTTTGCATAAATAGGAGCCTTTGCTAGTTGATCTGCAATTGCTTGTCCCTTGATGGCCTTGCAATCCACATATTCAATGTCGTGTTCTATCAATATCATGACCCACTTGGTTGTCCATCCCATGAGAGTGGCCTTAGAAAGTAGGTATTTGAGAGGATCTATCTTCGTAATCAGCTTGATTTGATGAGCAAGCATGTAGTGTCTAAATTTTTGTGCTACAAATACAACTGCCAGACAAGCTTTTTCAATATGAGTATAGTTTAGCTCGTGTCCCACCATAGTTCTATTGATATAATATATTTCTCTCTCTCTCTTTTTTTCATTGTGTTGAGCTAATAGAGCACCAAGAGCTGCCATGGTTGTTGAAATGTACAGGATCAATGGTTTTCCTGGAATTGATGGCAGCAACACTGGTGCCGTGATTAAGTATTATTTGATTTTTTTAATTTCCTAGTCCCATTTTTCATCCCATTTGTATGCTACCCCCTTTTGGAGCAGATGAGAGTAAGGGATTTGTTTATTTGCCAATTGCACTATGAATCTATGGATGGACTAGAGCCTGCCTTGTAGACCTCTTAGCTATTTTAGTGTCTTGGGTGCTTCTAGGTTGAGGATTACCTTGAATTTGGTGGGATCCACCTCTATTGCTCTCATTGACAATATATATCCCAAGAGTTTTCCTGATTGCACCCTAAAGATGCATTTCTTCAGATTAAAACAAACCTTATATTTTTCTAATCTATCAAAAATAGAGCTCAATGCTGCTATGTGGTCTTGTCATTTTTTGGATTTTTCCAATATGTCATCTATGTAGTCTTCCACTATCTTATGAATCATGTCATGAAAGATCAGTGTCATGGCTCTTTGGTAGGTTGTACCCGCATTCTTTAGCCTAAAATTCATCATGTTCCAATTGTAGGTTCCCCACGTACATGTGAACGCTATCTTGTGTTGATCCTCCTTTGGTATCATAATCTGATTGTATCCAGAAAACCCGTCCATTAATGAGAGCACCTCATGTCCAGTCATCGTATCCACTATCATGTCAATGTTTGGTAGCGAAAAGTCATCCTTAGGACATGCTTTGTTTAGGTCTCTGAAATAAGTGCAAATGAGTATGCCGCCATTTGGCTTTGAAATAGGTACAAGATTGGACACCCATTTAGGATAATCAATTGGCCTTATGAATTCAACATCCAAGAGCTTCTGCTATTCTACTTTGACTAATAAGGCTATCTAGGGGTGCATCTTTCTCAACTTTTGTCTTATTGGCTTTGCCCCTGGATAGATAGCTAAGTGATGAACCACGACTTTTGGATCAAGACAAGGCATGTCAGTGTAGGTCCATGCAAAATTGAATTTTCTTTCTATTAAGAATGCAGCCAAAAGTTCTTGTTCTTCTGTCAAAAGTGATTCAACATAGAAGGTGATGTGTGGCATTGCTTCTATTCCCAGATTGATGGGGTTACATTGTTCTGCTAGGACTGTCAATTTTTCTTGATGAATTATAGTAGGGGGAGATTGAATCCTTCATCCTCTGGTTCCTCAAAGAGGTTTTCACCATTGGATGCATTCTTTATTTTTACTAATTTATGGTTAGAGAGTTCCATAGTGTGGTTTTCACTCAATGACCTTAAGCTTATTCTCATTCTTTTGCTTTTGCAACTGAAGGACTCAATTATTTCCCCATAATATGCTCGTGTGTCCAGTGTGATGTCAAATCCTACCTTATGATCTCTGCATGGTACTGTATCCCTTAGTCCCATGAATTTTGAGAGTGCGTCATCATTTTTGAATGTGTCTAGAACCAGTGGTCCTCGTTGGTCATAATCAATGAGTTGTGGGTAGACGAGGTTTATCTTGTGGGGTTGGTGGTCTAACTCAAAAGATTATGTGCTAATCATAAGTAAGGAGGAGTCTTCAAATAGCATGCGAAGGCCTATTATGGTTTCTTCATCATCACTACTACTACAGACATCAATGATATCAAAGGTGAAGTTATCCAATGGCAAACCTGGAGATACGGGTAGTTGAAGGGTGGCTGCTGATAACTAAGGGGGATACCTGACTGCTCTAATAGGTGTACCTCTACCACATATGGTTATACTTAGAGGGGTACATCTAAGACCAAGATTTATCATTCGTCTTTGTACAATGATGGGCTCCAGTCATCCATCATCATTCCTTCCAAATCTTTCATTTCTATTGTAGCCCATACCGAGCATCATTTAAAGTCCTTTGCTTCTTTTGTCCATGGGAAGATTAGGTGTGGGCCTTTTATCTTGGTATAGTGAGCTTGAAATGTCTCTTTCATCCACATTTTCCTGACTTAGATCCCCCCAATAGCGGAATCTAGAAGGGTCCACCCTAAAAGTGTGGGCAGGTGTTTCAACTAGCTGGGGTTGTCTGTGTGACCTAGAAGATTGAGGTAACTCTCCTACAACAAAATAATTCTTCTTCATTCTGTAATCTCCACACCCATTGTCTTGGATCATGAGCTTGATCTCGGATATGTCGAGAATGGAGGGTGTCTTTGTCCTAGAAGTGGAGGCAATGCTAGATGGGTCTATGTATGAAGTGGAGGGACCTTCATTGGTTTTCAGGACCTGGGGAACTTTGTAGAACTTGGCTTCCAAATTCTTGCAATAGGCGAAGGGTTCAGGATCACCATAAATTGTGACCTCTTCATTTTGGTATGAGAATTCGACACACTGGTGGAATTTTTAGGTGACCACCTTCATCCCATGGATCCATGGGTATCCCAGGAGGATATTGTAGGGAAAATCAAGGTTGAGGACCTAACATTTGGTTTCCATAGTGGCTGGCCCCACTTGAATGGGGAGTTTGATAGTGCCTTGCAACACTCTTTCCTAGTCATCATATGCTTTTATGGTAATTCCTTTGTCTTTTTTAATCAAATCTTTAGAGATTCCCAGATTCTTTATGAGTTTGAGTGAACAAATGTTGAGGCCTGCACCTCCATCCACCAAGACGCTTTTGACCTTTTTCTTGTGAACCAGGATTTCAAGGTGTAACACACAGTTGTGAGATGGTTGGGTGGGGAAGTCCTGATCTGATCAGGTAAGGAGATTCAGAGTGATGATGTTACTGACCATAGCTTGAAACTGCTCCATATCTAGGTTAGGAGAGATGGTAGATGAAGCTAATTATTGCTCAAGTATTTCCCTATGGGCAGGTGATATTTTCAGTAACTCCATGATGGAGATCTAAGCAGGGGCTCTCTTTAATTGGTCAAGGATGTTGTAATCGTAAGGAATGACTTTATGATTTGAGGTGGGGGTCTTAGATGGTTGTGATGCCCTAGCAATGGTGACCTTTCCACTACGTGTGGTGACTCCATAGTCAGCATTGGCTCCCTTAATACTTACCACAATGACCATTTCAACGATGCATGCAACAATGTCTTAGTATATATGGTTTGCATTAGCATAATTTTGTTTCCCTTTATTGTTCCCTTGGTTATTTCCTTGGTTGTTTCCTTGATTATTTCCCTAATTGTGATTGGGCATCAGATTCATGTATATTTTGAGATCTTGATTACCTACGGGTTGCTCAACATTTATGATTTTATCCTCAATGAGATCCTAGATGATGTTTTTCAATCTCATGCAATTTGCGATCGTATGCCCTTTGATTTTATGATAATCACAAAGGATATTTTCGTTGTACCAAGGTAGTTTTGTCATGGGTTTTGCATACTGCTCAGAAGTGGAGATTTTGATGAGGTTCTCTTTAACCAACTTCTTCATTATAGATTCAATTGGATCCCCAAGGGACGTGAACTTCTGCTTGGGGGGGTACTTGTTTCGTGGAGGTGGTCCTCCTTGATTGTTTAAGTTATTGATTTGATTGTTTGAAGGTGGTTGTTGTTGTGCTACCGTATTGGTTTGCACATTGTTACGGTTGTTATTTTGTGGTTGATGAAGGGTTTGAATATTTTGCTTGGGAGAATTAATGATGACCTTGGCATCGACCACTCTATCATATGTGACATTTTTGTTCCTTGACCATGTGCGAGGTTTATCATTATAACTGGTGGATGGGCAGTTATCCTGATGTGTAGGAAACATAGATGCACCCCCTCGCTTAGTGAGGGCTCTTTTGATGTTGAGCACTTTTGGGATAAATGGATCATATGTTGTGATACATTGCATTTTTAGATAGAACACCAAGTTTTTGTCCAGGTTGGCTATGATAGTGCAAACTTGTTGCTCCTCGAGCATGGTCCACTTGCTTTAGTTGGCCTTGGATTGCCATCATTTCAAGGAGGTGAATAGCTCTCCTTTCCCCTATTTGAGTGTTGATAGTTCCTGCAGACTAACATCCATACCCATGTTGAAGGCATAGTTTTTGAGGAATGCGTCCATAATTTCTTGGAATGTTTTGATGCCTGTGGGTAGGTAAGAGAACCATTCCATGGTGGGACCAGTCAAAATCTGAGGAAATAGTCACTTTAGATGTGTGTTGTCATATGTAATTTCCATGCAATGCACTTGAAACTCCCTGATCTGATTTTCAAGGTTTTCCATCCCATTGTATTTGTTGAATTTGGGGATTTCAAATCCCTTCGAGAATGGTACCATTGTAAGACTCTTGTCAAAAGCATATGGGCACAAATTTCTTAGCATTCTGGCTATTTTTCCTGACTGAAGGTCCAACACTTGCTGCAAGAGTAGTTTAATTTGTGTTGTTACATCGTTTTCCAGATCAGGAGGTGGGATGAATGTGTTTTGAGGCATTTGCTGTGTTTGATTGACGGGTGGGGTGTTGATAGGGGTTTTCTACAAGATTTGATATGCCTTTAAGGCCTACTGATATGCCTACATTTCTACCAACAATTCTTGTTGTTGGTCCTATTGCTATTGTTCCAACAAAGCTTGTTGTTGGTCCTACTACTATTGTTCCCACAAAGCTTGTTGTTGGTCTAGCTGCTATTGTGCCAACAAAGCTTATTATTGTTCTAGTTGTTATTGCACCAACAATGCTTGTTGTTGGTCTAGCTCCTATTGTGCCAACAAAGCTTGTTGTTTAGCTTGTTGTTGTGCCTGAAAATATTGTAGTGCTTGTTGCTATGCCTGTTAATGGATTGCTTATAGTTGTGTGTGGTAATATGCTTGCACTTGTTGAGCTTGGTGTTGGGCTTGAGCTTGAGCCTGTGCTTGTTGGGTTGCTTGTGCCACTTGGGTAGCTTGTGCAACTTGAGCGACTTGTGCACCTTGTGTGGCTTGTGCAACTTATGCAACTTGTTGGGTAGCTAATTGTGCTTGGGTTTGCTGAGTAGCCAACTATGCAAATTTTTGATTTTTTTGAAGTACCCTTTAGTGGGTGGCTTGTTGAACTTCCTGAATCATGGTGATGAATGAGTTCATCATGTTGAATTTTGGTGGAATTGGCGGTGGATTGGGAATGGTGTTGACCATTGTGATGAGTGGAAGGGTCATGTTGACCATCGAGGTTTGAATTACGGATGGTGTGAGCAAGACGCTTGGTCCTTTAGACACTTGAGGAATGGTGGATGTGTTGACTATTGCAGTTGCTTGAATCGTTTCTATCTGTTGTTGCGATATTGATGGAAAAAAGAGGGGGTTTGATGTGATGCTTAGATTTCTCCCAACCCAAAAGGTGATACAGATGTCAGAGGTAATGGATGGAATGCTGGTGTGTTCCTTTGGAAAAGTGATGATGAGGAAGGATCAATGACTCCTCCTGTCCTGAATAACCCACCCTCTCTTTGTGAAATCATGGGGGGAGAAGTTTGTATATCCAGCAGATAGATTGGCGTTGCATGAAATGAGGATGAGTCTGCATGATTATGGAAAGTAAGCAGAACATATAGGTGTAATCAATTTACCAGGATGAAGTGATCTGGTGTGGTGTTTATATTTATTTCTCTGTTGTTTAGAAGGCGATTCTTTTGGATTTCATGAAGCATGGCACTTCCCTTGTTAACAACTGGTGGGGTTGAAGTGATTGATGATATGATTTGGGGAATATCTTGAGTGATGTTTGGGAGTGATACTAGGGGTATGCTCACAAGATGCCTTTCTATATTAGTTCTCATGTCAAAGTCAAAAGGGAGTTTGGCCCCCTCTTTCGTTAACACACGTATATATAGAGAGGGATTAAGTTTGAAAATGGCATTGATGATTCTATGATTCTTAGGATTTTGAACCATTTCAGATATTTCCTGTTGTGTCATTCCTAAGTCATTGTCGTTGATGTCCTCAACATGACCCTCTTCTTGAGGCTTTTGCAATGGAAAAGAGGAGTTTTTTGGAGGATTGCTTGATCCCGTAGGGTTTACTTCAGGAGTCATTTGACATAGGTCACTTGAATTTGATGTTTCCTTAGTGATCTCCATGATTTTCTTGTGTTGTGATCTTGTTTGCACCATAAAATAGAGATTGTTTTATCTTAATCCTAGGCACAAAAAGAGAAGAACTAGGAGAGGTTAAGGATCAAGAATGATGATGGGGATGAGATAAATGGAAGATGGATGATGTAGATGAATGAAACTCTTGAAAAAGCTTGGGGGTGATGCTAAAATTTTAGGGCTTCAATTGATTTGATTTTGATTGAAGATAGTTTGAATAAGCATGTTAAGCCAAACAAGATGATAATGGACTTGTAAACCCTAGAAAGTTGTGTTATCCTAGAGAAAACTCATACAAGAGGATGATTTGACTAAGTGTGTTAAGTCAAACAAGGTGATTTTGAACTCGTAAACCTTAGGAATTTGTGTTATCCTAGAGGTAAATTCGCTCAAAAGGATTGATAATTTGACTAAGTATATTAACTCAAACAAGGTGATGTTGATTTTGCCTATAAGTTTAGCATGAATGATGTATTCAAAGTTTTCAAGAGTTTGTTAATGAGATGATATTTTGATTTTGATGGTTGAGGGATGGGTGAGAGTGATGATTTTGATCCTAGAATTGACCTAGACAAGACTCTTTCTTACAAGACCTTGGTATTGAAGAACATGCCATACTTCCTATTTGAGAAAAGAAAACTTTTGAAAAAGATTAGGATTTTGCTGATAATAAAACTCATACAAGTTGGGTTTGGTTCTTGAAGCTTTCTTGTAGAAGTTGTAAACCAATCTTTCTCTAACTTCAAGGAGTCTTTCAAGACGCTCCTCATGAGCTTTTGGACTAAGATTTTTGAATTTGGGCTTGAAATTTTTGATTTTGTGGGGAATGATTTGAGAGAACACATGTGTGAGGTTCAATTGTCTTTATCTTTGCTTAATGAGTTATTTTTACCACAAACACTTCTTTGAATTAAAGTTTCAAACTAAATGTCTATGTCTCAAATTCTTTTCATTCCACAAGGTCCATTATGTGAAAATCAAGCTTTCAAGAGCATAGTTTCCTAGGTTGTCTTTAGTATGGGAAAATTATGACATAGATCCAAATGTGTAGAGACCTCTAAGGATAAAATCCCTAGGGAAAGCAACAACACTTGGATTTGGTCAAAGGTATTTGTCCTTCCTAAAGGGTTTGAAATTTGAAGCTGATTTGTGAATGTTCATTTTCAATCTGTTTTGAGACCCAAGAAAAGTGTTTTAGCTGACTCAAAAATTGCACAATCCTAGGATGAAGGGAAAATATTTGTTTTGGATTCCCACTTGGATTTTACTCCAGCTGTGCATATTCAGTGCGGATGACTAGATTCTTGACCACACTGACTCGCCTCCATGACACACACTTCTCGGGTCAGCCAAGCATCAATATCCATGAATCTCCCATGGCATAATTTTCATCTCTACAACAGAACCACATGTATATGTGGGGAGGCTTCATGGCTTCAAAGGACATGACCTTTTGCACCAACAAATAGAAAAGGATTTTTGGCTTCTAAACAAAAGTTTGTAGTAAGGGCATCCAGTTTAGGGGGTGCAATGAGAAACTCCTTGTGAGAGATCTCCCAACCCTTAGAACAAGGGCTTTATGCATCACATGGATATTGGGGGAGAGTTATCATGCGCCACTTCCCATTTTCCATGGCTTTCACCATGAACATAAATATATATAGCGGTTTGGAAGAGCTTGGCTTTAGCCCGTTACCACTTGAATCATTCCCTTGGGGGGAGTACTTTTTTCCACCAAGGTAGGCCCTCTAAAGTAAAAAAAAGAGAGCGAACATATCCGTAGTTCGATCAATCTTTGTTGAGAAACAAAGAGAGAACACACGCCATATGTTCCACTCACACTCGCAAGATTGATTCAATTTTTAAAACCTAATTCAAAATGTGAGGGAAATCTTTTATTTAACTTAATGTCACCAAAAAGGCTTTTGATTCTCAAGATCATCATGAGGTGAGAGAGAAATGATATGCCTTTTTGAATGAAATTACTTTGCAAAAACGATTACAAGACAGAAAAGCACATGTTCATTTTAAATCCCTCAAAGCAATAATGAATTAGTTTCAAGCACCAAAGGAAGTGTGAGATTTGCCTTGTTCATTTTTTAATCTTTAAACCAAATCTAGTGAGTTTGTCCTAAAGTTCATTCTAAGCCCTTTGTAAAATTGAAAGCTTTTGTAGTGTTATTTTTAGAGCCCAAAAGAAATTTAGTATTCCCTAAAGCATCAAAGATAGCAAATTCTTTAAGAGAGATTGATAATTCCCTAAGAGTGTTAAACAACACTAAAGCGTTTAAAAATACTTGGTATAAGGTGAGAGTGATTTCATAATGTAACCTCCCTCTTCGTTTTCCTCCTTGCTTTAACCTGCAAAATGATCAAAACCGAAAGATACAAAGACAACAAATAGGTTAATAGCTCAAAAAGCTAAAAAAAAAAAGGCACATTTCAAAAATAAATAAAATTGAACTTTTTACTGTAACCCAGTGGTGCAATTAGCAAAGGCAGCAGAATTTAGAAACTTCAGTGGTACAATATAGCACTGCTAATTTCAGAGAGCGGCGCTCTACAACAGGACAAAGAGCGCGATTGCGGTGCTATTTAGCCTAGCGACACAGTTTGAAATTTAGAAACCCGCGACCGAGTTTGAAAATTTGAATATTCGGGCAGGAAGACTCTAGCGGCAGAGATTGGAGTTTAGGAGCAGTTCAATATAGCACCGCTTGACTGATAGTGGTGTATTTTGGTGTTACTGGACTGTGAGCGGTGTAGTTTCCTGTGAGTTACAAAAAAGAACAAAAAAAATGAAATTTCTTGAAAAAATGTGACTGAATCTTGAGATTTCCCCTCCTTCTAGTGCCAAAATGTGAACCCCAATCCTATACCTGCACAAACATGGCAAACAAGCACATTATTAGATTGAAATGAAAGTTAAGACAAGGATTCCCAATGAAATTATATTGAAATATTAACATAGGAAGAAAATGAAGAACAATACAAATGAAAGTAAATGAATCCTATTTTAATGAACAAACTATCAATCCCATGGGGGAATTGGTGCCAATTATGTGTAGAAATTGGCCCTTTCCCAAATCCTTTGTAAGCTTTGATGACTTGATCCACTTGATGGTGAATAACAAATGTGCTTCCTTGATAAAACCTGCAATAACCTAGCTATGGTGAAGGAAAATGCTCAAGAAATGTGTGAAGTTTCTCTAAATGTGAAGATAATGACTTTCCATTCAAATTGTGGATGATAAATGAGAGGAAGAGTCTCTCATTTATAGATTTCCAAATTGGAAGAATGAGCAAGATTGAGCAATGTGGGATCATTCAACATTCAATGGACAAGTACCACTTGCCAAGATGTGAATGGGTGACGGTTGTGCACATTTTGATGAATGGTCCAATAAATGATATTAGGTGGAATTTGAAATTAGTGAAATGACTTGTTGGAGAGGGAAGAAAATGGAGTTATGGCCACTTGGCTCAAGGAAAAAAGACTTGTAAGGTGAAATAAATGCCTTGTTGGAAGGACTAAGTCCACTTGGATTTGAATTCAAATTTGAGGGAATATTCTCTTTTATGCCATGTTGAGGGAAAATAGGGATTTAATAAATGAATTAAATCTATTTTCATGTGCAAGTGGTAAAAGCTAGAGGATGGGACATGATTTAAGATTAAACTAATCAAAGATTAATTAATGTAATGAGGAATTAGGAGATGTGACAATTTAGACTTAAATTTATGCATTGATTTAAATCAAATTGAGAGGAGGGGTTTAATTAAATAAATGTTTTGATTTATTTAACTAAAGGGGACAATGTTAGATTAAATTAAATAAGGTTTCAATCTGTTCAATTTAATAAGAGGACTTTAGAGTTTTAATTTAAATAAAATGAATTATTTAATTAAAGAGAGATATGAGGGTTAATTAAATTAAATTGATTAATTTAATCAACAGGGGAGAATTTATTTAATTAATGGATGAAGAGTGATGATAACCTGAGAGTATGATTTTACGATGAAACAATGTTAGTAATCATGATCAAGTGTGTCTGTCAATTTTCCATGTCTACACCAATATATGCTAAGTTTGAAGAATGTAAACAATGCATATGAAAGAAATAAAAGTACTTTTAGTAAACTTATGCATAGTTTTATCAATGTATACATGGTTGAAGTAAAAGTGAAAATGACTCTAATCAATGTTAAGCATAATTGCAGAAATGTAATCATTTTGTAAATCTAATTATGAAGGTATATCAAAACTGACCACCCTAATTTGATGATTTTGAGGGAAAAGCCTAAAACCTATGTTCTCAGAACTTTCCAAACTTATAGTATATGATACTAGGAGGTCTGGGAAGCAAGAAAATGAGGTTTCAGAGGCTATAATAGGGAATTAAAAATATGGACAAAGACTAGGTCGCCCAGAATGGTGAACTAGTCCCATTTAGGGTTTTTGTGAAATTTTCTAAAGTTTTTGAGGGGTTCTAATGTGTTTCAGACTATATGATGTATTTCTAAGGTGAAAATGTAAAATGTGAGAAATTTTTAATGAAATTATAGATGCATAAATGAAAGTGAACAGGCACTTTTTATGAATGTAATATTTTGTAAACCTTAGGATGTAAACAATGCAAATGTTTAATGCAGTGTAAGCTACCTCCTAAGATGAAATGCAAAATCAAAAATTTAAGAAGTGTTAGACAGTCGGGTTCACCAAAATGAACCACCAAAAACATATGCAAACAAGGGGAAGAGGATTCCCTTTACTAGGCTCCTAGGGTTTTTCACCCTAAGAGCACTTTGTGTAGGAAATGACACTCTTTCTGCTTTCTTAAAATGCTTTTTGGGTGATTGCTTTTTAGGTATTGGAAGTTGCAGATGATTGGCCCTGAAATCCTTTGGAAAATGTCCAAAGGAACATTCTCGCCATGTTAGGCGACCTGGTGCTCTTCTTGAGAAAAGCTATCGAAACAGGTTTCTATGAGATGGGTGGCCAGAAATATGAAAATCCTTGAAAAACAAGCTCAGAGGGACTAAGTCACCATTATACGTGACCTAGTCCACTTCTAGGTTTTTAGGAACCTAAAAGAGGAGATTGGAGCTCTCGGTTTGCACTCTGGTTCCCAATAAGTGTCTCGTTCAGACTCTACTGAAAACAGGAAGAGAGAGGTCTCCAAGCTGGAACAACGATTTTTTTGACTTGGATTCCTTAGATGAGTTGAGAGCACCTTCCAAGTACCTCAAACCTATATAGGAAGACCTGCAAACACATGTAAAAGACAAAGATATTTATGATGTTAGGAAATAGGGGTTTGCTTAAGTCAAACCCCTTTGTAGGTGATTAAACCCAAATGAAATGAAATCAAAGGAAACCAAGATTGAATGATAACACAATAGAAATTCTTACCAAACCTTTGTTGTTGATGGTCTGCAACATGCATGAGCAGCTCCAATGGAGAATGCTTGTGAAACCCTGGTGCTTGCTTGCTTGCTTGTGAAGATTGGAGTGCAAGATTACTTGAAGATTGAGAGCAAGAGTGTATAAATGAGCTAGAGGGAGAAAAATGAGAGCTAGGAGAGGCAAAATGAGGATGAAAACCCTTATTTGTACATGCTAAACCATAATTTTCCCAAAAATGACTTATGATAGGCCGACCTTAGGGTTTTGGGGGAAAATTCCTGCAAGTTTTATGTTTTAATTTTGATTTTTATGCGTAAAAGGACTAGGTCGCCCAAAGTGGCAACCTAGTCCACTTGGGCAAATCCAAGTGGTGGTCTAGAATTTAATTATGATTAAAAATGTTTATTGGATTTATCTCCCGAAATACACTTTAATCGGGCCTAAAAGTACATTAAAGGGACAAAATTAGCATTGAAAAGGGTTAATTTAGGGGTGATAAGCCTAGATAAGTGTGAAAATGCATCACAACACTTTACAACACTATGTCATAGGGATTAGGAAGGTGTAAGAATGTATTATTTAGGTGAATTATACTGAAAGGGTCTTATAAAAGTGAGGAAATGCATTACAACACTTCACAACACCTTAGTAAAACACCGTTCTAGGTCATTGTTGAATTGGACGCTCACAAGACTGAATCAAGGTAAAAGAAGGCAAAATCCAATGGAAAAGGCCAAAATGAGTGAAAAAGTGCCAAGGTATACACTTTTTGGTGACACAGTTTTCCACCAAAGTCAGCTCCCTCCTTTGGAAGTGCAAAAACAATATGAATTTTTGATGATAATAGCTGCCTATGACGGGTGGGGAATAAAAAGAACCCTCATTGACAATGGCTCTACCCTTAATGTGTGTAGTGTGACCCTTTCAGATAAATTGGGTGTAGATAAATCAAAAATTCAACCTGACTCTTTATCTATTAAGGGATTTGACAATGTAGGAAAAAAACTATTTGGTGCGACACTTTTCTTATTATACCTAGAAAGGCTACATTAGAAACACTGATCCATGTTATGCCTCATGATCTTTCATACAACCCTTTTTTAGGTAGACTGTGGATTCATGTAATGAATGGGATGCCTTCTACTCTTCATCGTATAGTGAAGTATGTCTACAACAACAAAGTGTACACACTCAAAGCTAGTCTTGAACCAAACAGTTGTTTGAACATTGAGAAAGATAAGAAAAATCATTTGAAAACATTAACACCAACTACACAAGTAGAACACATGCAACAAAAAGACAAATAAAAACATATTGAGTAAGTCACGAAGCTATTAGATGATGATTAGTGTTCCTTAGATTTCACACCTAGCATTGATGGGAAATTGAAAATCATAATAAAGAAGAGTGAAAACAAAAAAGTGGTAATTTCCACACAAAATTTAGAAGACCCTTTGAAAGCATCCACCTCAAACACTTTAGAAGAAGAAGAAAGTTACACAACAAACTTTGTCAAAATTGACTATCAAAAATTATCAGATCTAAAAGAAATGAAAGAGCTTAATGGAAAAGGTTATGAACTTATGAAACAACTTGAATATAATGGAAAATGATGTGGTACTAGAGAACAAGGTATTCGTGTCCCTATAGATCCTCACATGAAAGGAATGACTAATGGTCTTGGTTATTTTCCCTTGAAAGAAACAAGAAAGCCTTCACTTAATATCAACACTATTACAAGAGATTCCTATAAGACAACTTTAACATTAGTGCATCTTGAACACATAGACAGTAGTAGTCTTGATTGTTATCCTTTGAAATAAATGAAAGAATAAAAAAATTCTTAGTTGAATATCAATTTCATCACACAAAACACTAATGATTCGAATTTGATAGATTTTACACCCTCTTGTAAAGGAGAGTACAAAATCTTACAATCTAAAGAGTCTTGTGTATCTATGACACCTAATACTGAGTAATAGATATCTTTGTCACAAAATAAAGGAACATATTCTACCATTGATCAAGAGGGTATCTTGTGGAGACTCCTCCAAGAGCATGAAAGAAATTTTACTACAAGAATTCATTTTGTACATATCATAGAGCTCATGGTAATTCTACTAATGAATGTAAGGATTTAAGTGATAGAATTCAACATGTTAAGGAGTATGGTGCTCTTCCTTATGTTGAGGGACCTAATTCCTCTAATAGATATTTATTTTCACTCTAGCATGTTTCTCATTGATCACTTTAGTTCATCCTTGTCCTACACTAAGTGGGGGCAAGGGGTTAAGTAGCCTTGACCTCATTTGTCACATTTTGTTGGCTCTTTTAGCTACTTGACTACCTTTCATGTACACATAATAGAAATATTTGGATGTGGACGACATGCCCTAAGTTGGCTCGCATGTGACATACTAAGTTATACATTTTGGGGGCGACCCCTTCCCTTTTCATGATGTAGTTTCATTCAGGAACATATGACTTGGCATAGAGATTTCCGAATAAGCTTTCATCTATTATTCTACTTTAAAGAAATTTCTCACAATAATGGTATCAACAACCACTTTAAAGTGGGGGCATACATTACCACTCATGTTTCACTTTGTGATTTTCTTTCTTCTCGCAATGTGTCCCTTTTGTGGTGGTGTCATTGGGTTTGGTTCCCTCTGAGAGCGTGATATTTCTTTGACTTTTCCTCTCTTGGGAAACATTAGACATGATGTTCCCTAAGAAGAGACCCTCCATGAACTAAAGCAAAATCCCTTTGAATAAAATTACACTATTTCACATTTACAATAACTGTTATATGGCCACCTTAAAAAACACACTTTTCTTGCATGTCGAGCCATCTTGTTTGTTCATGAGTTTCAAGCATACAAATATTTTCTTACCTCATGAAGCTCAAATTTCATTGATTCGTGGCACCTTTTCAAATTTATCAAGAGATATAGCTTTGGTATGGTTAACGTATGATAAGAAGCCTAAATGTGGTCATGATTTTCTTATTATACGATGAGAAGACGACATAGAGGCATGACTTTCTTATTAAGCCACCCTTTGGATACTCACCTAGCATAAAGCCTAAAGTTTTGTTGCCTCAAAGTGAGTGTGCATATTCTGACAAAAATCTTAGATAAATAGTCGAGGCTTAATCCACCTCTTTTTATTTTTCAGTTGTTTTTGTTTTTGTTTTACTTTCTTTTAGTCATTACCATTGTATGTTTGTGTATCTCGATGTTGCATATCGTACAACTTGTTTGTGTCCTTTTCTGCCTATGTCATTTTTCCATAGGATCTTCGTCTTAGGGGCTTGTGCAACCCTCTTGGTCATTTTCATCCTATCTTGCTAGCATTGGTACACTTGGGCCCCTCTTGAATGTCTACTTTAATGTGAGTTTTAATCAAGTGCCTCTCACTAAACTGTGGGCTAGTTGTAATGACAAAAAAATTACTCCCTTCTTGGAGATGGTTTAATTTCTCACTTAATATGGACCTATTGTCACCTTGATCCAGTGTTATAAAGTGTTTCACACATTCAGATTAGATTTAGGGTTTCTTTGAGCTAAATAGACCTAATTTTTCCTTAATTGAATGTTGTAAAATGTATTTATTTACACCTTCACATTGAATCTTGGGCCCTCTTGCATTTATAACCTTCATATCATCATTAATATTCCCTTAAGACCTATATTATGCATCTTGAGGCTTATTTCAATCGAGATCCCGACATAGACATCACATTCACTTAATTTCTTAACTCCCCAATATTTTCTCCAATCTAAAAGCTTGTTGCAACCCAAATGCCACCTTGGGTGTATGAGTCCCATTTGGTCCCTTTTTGGGGTTTTGAGTGTGAAATTAGGGTTTTAAGTTCAAATTTCATGAATGTCAACCTCTGGGATCTAATAAATGGTAAGTTGGGTGGATTTCCTCTATTAAAAATGTTTCAAATCATTATTTCATATAATTCCATGATAACATCCTAAGCTAGATCAAGGGTTAAGCATTACAAGACTCCACAAGAGTGTCAAGAGAGTTTACACCACACACCACAAGTGGCATATGAGTCCCATTTGGTCCCTTTTTGGGGTTTTGAGTGTGAAATTAGGGTTTTAAGTTCAAATTTCATGAATGTCAACCTCTGGGATCTAATAAATGGTAAGTTGGGTGGATTTCCTCTATTAAAAATGTTTCAAATCATTATTTCATATAATTCCATGATAACATCCTAAGCTAGATCAAGGGTTAAGCATTACAAGACTCCACAAGAGTGTCAAGAGAGTTTACAAGAGTATTTCTAAGGCATTCAAGGGCATATTCTTCATCATTTGTTGCAGTAATTCAAGATCCATCATCATATCAAGATCATAAAACATCGAGCATGTTGTTGAGATAGTGTTTTTATGTAGCATTCAAGAATCAAGATTAAGCATTATTCTACATGTAATCCAAGATCAAGATCTACATTTTACATGGCCACTTCATGTTAGATTGCTTATTTACATTCCAAGACATTATTAAAGGTATCATTGTTCATGTTTCATGTTCATATTTCATTGTTTTATCACAAGGTTCAATTACCTAAATGGGGTTTTACCAAGGCCAACTCCCATTTCCTAACAATGAACAAGTTTTTCTACCTAGTTCATTTACAATTTTTGAGAGGAATTGATTTTTGTTGAAATCACATATTTTTAGAAAATATATTGATTTAAGCCTTAAAAGGGTTCCATTTTAAGAATTATAATTGAAGAGGACTTGATCAAACCACCTTAGATCAAACCCCCTTGGATAGAACCTCGCTACTTTTAAACCATGCCTATAAATGAGTCTCCTTTACACTTATCAAAATGCTGATAAAAAATCACTTTTGATTTACCTTTTGTTGGATCAAATGAATTCATTTAAAATTTATTTCAAATGATTATGGTAATCCTCAGAACGAGCTATCCAATGAATATAATTTGAATATGTTTTGGTTTTATTATGTGTTTGTTTTTTTAGTTTTATTAAACATAGGCTTTTCAACAAAAATGAAGGTCTTTGTTCTAAACATGTGGAAAAATAAAAAAAATTGAAAAATTTGAGTGCACCAGATATTGAAGTCCTTGATCTAGCAAAAAAATAAATTGAATTTTGATATATGCAAAAAAAATTACGCATTATACGATCGCGCTATGTCTGAATTGTAATTGGTTTGACTTAGAAACTTGATTAAAGAAAAAATATTCAATAAAAAACTATCTAACCAAGTGGAAGCACTAGATATTAGAGTTACAAATCTAAATTTGAAAGAATTATAATTTTATTCTTCATGGAAAAAAAATTATGCATTATACGGTGTGCGTCACTTTTTAAAAATGTTGTTTTTTGAAGAAAACCAATTTTCATGGGAGATGGAAAAAGAAGTGCAATCTGATTCCAAAAATTTTGAAAAAAATATTTTTGGAATCTAAACACAAAATGTGATGAGACTCTAGTTTGCATCATCTTCAAATTCCTCACGGTTTAGCCGCTATAGGTGCCCGAATGTGAAGACTTAGTGAAAATAATAATTTTAGTGTCGAGTTTGGCCAAAAATTGTAAACCACTATTGTGGGATGACCCATCTACATGTGTGATTGCAAATATAGGTGTCTTGGAGTTTGAAGATCCTTTGAATACTAGGTTTCAAGTTGAGAGTAGTTTTCAAGTTATCACAAGGTTGTCATCTTCATAGAAAGTCATCTACATATCTGAATTCAGAGTTTCAGATCTAGAAATGAAGTGTGGAAGGAAGAGCAAAGATGGTAGTGTAGATTAGGGCCTTAACCCTTTGAAAAAGTAGACTGGGACCGATATTCCACTTGAGGTGTATGAGTCCCAGTATAGCATATTTTCTAGATTTTAGTGCATTTAGATCAACCACTGTGAGATTCTTGTTTCAGTATAGAAATCATAGTTTAGGACTAAATCACCCATACCTGCGTATGAGTTCTAGTTGGCATTAAACAATAGGTTTTTGGGGTTTTGGAGCTTATTTTGACCCCATCACTCTCCCAAGTGCACCTCTATACTTTCTCAATCTTTTATTCTACATTTTAGTTTCATTTCCTAGGTCATTTAGTTAGGTTTTGCATGGTACTTTGAATGTTACATTCATTTCTTATCTTTCCAAGCCCTAGCTTGGTGGTGAAACCCCTTTTAGTCTCTAAACATAACCTAGGAAAACCTTTAGCATATCTCTTTCCTTCATTCCATCCTTGGATTGAGATATCTAGGGTTTCCTTCAATGTAATAATAGTAAAATAAGAACCCCTCATTGGACTTCATCTGCTAAAATGTGGAGCACCCTATTTCCATCATTACATTTTGTATATGTATATATGTATGTATGTATGTATAGTGTTTTCATTTCATTTAGACAATTAAATTACAATGAATAATCTTCATCATGTGGCCTATTAAGGCATGGTGAACATCAATGCACAATTGATTCCTTTAGAATCTACAACTTATCAATGAAGTGATGAAAGTTTTTTAAAACTTAGAACAATATGATAGGATGGATCAGATGTGGGTTAGACATCATCTATTCAAAACAATGTTACACAGTCGATGTAGAATGCATCAATTAGCCAATTTATGGATTCATTTGAATAAATAAGGGTTCAAATAACGGCCGTTCACATATGAATTTTCATGAGAGGTTCAAAACAACCTTGCTTTTATCACATTGATAGAGTAAATGATGAGTATACATCCCACCATGATGTAGTTCCCAAGGATTAAACATACCCATGGTATTGGCTAAATAATATCAAGGGTCAATGCCTCCAAGGCATGGCTAACATATGCAAGGGCAAGGCTCGAATATAGAGCCCAAGAAAATAAAACACATTTCATAAAATTGTGATCTCAAAAGAAAGAATTAATAGAATTCAACGATATGAGAAAATAAAAAAACATTGGAAACATTCTAAATGAGTCAGTCATACCTTTGATAAGGCACCCAAATCGACCCAGGTAAGTGATGGAGATTTCTCGAAAGCTAAAGATACAACTTTTCCTTCTCTTGCCAACCTAATCCACCTTTCTTTTTCCCATTTTTTAGACCAATTTTTCACAGACTATGTATGTATTGGAGTTCTCCCTCTTTTTTTCCTTTCTACATGATTTTTCTTACATCCACTAGTTCTACATTTCCTCCCAAATTGGCAAGATTCATAATGGTATCTGCCCCCCACTCCTTACACTTAGATTTTCTTTCTGATTTGGTGGTTATGGGTGACCTCCCATTCAATTTTAAATTTCAAAGTTCAAATTTGGATTTAAATGAATATAATCTTTAAGTTAATTTATTTTTAAAATAACATTATAATCCTTACACACACATATAAATTTTTATTCAAATATTCCTATAAATGTAAAGTTTATTTCATTAATGCATTTAAACAAGCAAGAACACTCCATGTACTAGTATTTTCTTTCTCATTTCGAATGAAATATCATTAAATAAATAAGATAGACAATTAGTCAAACAAATAGCTTTTCCGAAAGCTTACTTTTATATCCATTAGTCCATTTCGCATAAAGAGTGATTTCTACCATATTGAAATTTTCAATGCAAAAGTTATCCTTTTTAGTGGTGTGTGCACATCCTAGATTCCAATCTTGCTTACTATTCATCGTCTAGCTAAGAACTCCTAATTCAACCATGTTCTCACTCTTTAACCTATTCCTATATTTTACACACTTGCATTTGTAGAGATTCATCATCAACCAATAACTAATGCTTGAAAAAAATGATTCCATTTCATATCAAAACATTCATCTTTCATATTCCATCATATAAATAAACATTCATTTCAAATGACATTGAAATCTCAAATTTATCACAAATCAAACTGATAAATTTAATTTTCCATAAATATTTAAATAACTTTAAATATTGATTAAATTCTAGCAAAATTTTGAGACATGACATCCTTCCCCACTTAGAAGAGACATCATTTTCCTATCTTATCAGACAACACTGAATTAAATTTCTTTCTCAACATTCAATCATATCATTATTCAAGCCAAAATATGCAAATCCAAAATGTTAGAGCAATAGTATCTTGATGATCATTAAGAGTCTATCTATAAATAAAATGACGAAAGGAGTGTTATATTTCCTCTACATCCTCCTAAGAAGCATTGTCCTCATATTTGTTCCATTGAACTTTATATAAGACAATTTCTCTATTTCACAACTTGATGTTTCGTCTATCCAAAATTCTAATGGGTTCCACCAACACCACTCTTGGATCTTGCACCTATAAAGAATGCCAATCAAGTATATGAGATGTATTTAGATGATATGGCTTAAGCAAAGAAACATGAAATATATTATGGATTCAAGCTAGAGAAGGAAACATAGCAAATTGTTATGCAATCGGGTTAATCACTTCTAGCACATCGAAGGGTTCCACATATTTAGTGGCTAACTTGGAAGACTTTCCAAAAGTAATGGAGCTTATGTGTGGCTTGACTCTCAAAAATATTGTATCCCCCCCTAAGAACTGTGTGAAGGTTCTATTCTTCTTGGGATAACATTTTTATATCTAGGTAAATGTACAAAGTTGGGTCACACTTTTGACCAACTTATTAGCAAAGGTGAATTTTAGTATATAGAACAAAAAATCCATTTTGGTCAAACATATGATCTAGTAATATTCATTCTAGATAAGGTAAATATGTCCACAAATTTTTCAACTAAAATTATTGGCTAAATGTATATCTAGCACCACTTTGAGGCGAATTTACTAAAAAAATTGATATTATTTAAAAAAATTAATGATTCAACAACTCCTACTCATATAAATAACATTTTAAAAAAATGTTAAAATACCCTTTTGTAGATCCTTAAGTGTAGTTTTCAAATATATATTTATTTTAATAGTTCAATTACTATTATATGTTATTTTTATTTCTTACTAAAAGTAGGTTATCAACACAAAAATATTAGGTTGATTACCATGTCAAGAAAAATACTAAAACTTATTTTAAAAAGTTAAAAAACTATGATGCACTAGATAAAAGAATCTAGATTAAGATAATATAACTTGTTAACTATTTTAGATAAATATTTAATATAAAAGATTGTGTTCAATGGAAACAACTATGTTTTAATGCACACACATTGAAATATTTATTTAAAAATATATATTTACTAAAATCACAAAAAATATATACATGCCCTAAAGTTTCAAGTTATAAATATACACAAAAATTTGAAGGAACAAAATAAAATTTACTATATAAAGCTCGATGCCTCATGTAACATCATTTTAAAGCATTTTATTAAGAAATAAATTATAGTACTAATTTATTAAAAACTATTTTTGAATATTTTTTAATTTTTTCAAAAAAAATACAAACATAAAATATACTATAAAATAAAAATTTTATAAGTTTACATCATTTCAAAATTCAAAATATATATGCAACTTTCTAGTGATTCAAGTTTAAAATTTAGATTATTGTTGTTTTGTTCCTTTATAAAAGTGTGACACAACTTTGGAATTTTACCCATTTATCTGCCACTTCCTTTAGTCTTCCCTTGATAAGTTTCATCTGCTCTTCCATCTCCTTGAGCATTTTAGGATCCACTATAATCTTAACATTCGGGCTCCTATAGCGGCTAAACCGTGAGGAATTTGAAGATGGTGCAAACTAGTGATTTATGAAATTTTGTCTATAGATTCTAAATATATTTTTTTCAAATTTTTTGGAATTAGATTGTACTTCTTTTCCTATCTCCTTTGAAAACTAGCTTTTTAAAAAAAATAGATTTTTTAAGAAGTGATGCTCACCGTGTACAACATTACTTTTTTTGTATGAAGGATAAAATTCTATTTTTTTGAATTTAGATTTGTAACTACGATATATAGCACTTTCATTTGGTTTCATAGCATTTTATTAAATATTTTTTCCTTAATCAAGATTCGAAGTCAGACCAATTACAATTCAGACATAGGCGGACTGTATAAAACATAACGTTTTCTATATGTATCGAAATTCAATTTTCATTTTTTTAATGGATCAAGGACATCAATACCCAGCCCAAATATATTTTTAATTTTTTTTTGTTGATAATCTGCTATTTTTCCACATGTGTAGAATAAAGAGCTTGATTTTTGGTGAAAAACCTATGTTTAATAAAACTAAGAAACCAAATACATAATAAAACAAAAACATATTAAAATTATATTCATTAGATAGCTCGTTTTGAGGACTACCATGATGATTTGAAATAAATTTTAAATGAATTCATTTGATCCCCGAAAAGGTAAATCAAAACTGATTTTTTATCAGTATTTTGATAGGTGTAAAGGAGACTTTGTTGTAGGTATGGTTTAAAACTAGCGGGGTTCTATCTAAGGGGGTTTGATCTGAGGTGGTTTGATCAAACCCTCTTCAATTGGAATCCTTAAAATGGAACTTTTTAAGGCTTAAATCATTATATTTTCTAAAAATATGTGATTTCAGCAAAAATCTGTTCCTCTCAGAAATTGTAAACCAGCTTTGTGGGATCACATCATATGCAAATTCTACTAAATGTAGATACTCTTCCCACTTATACTATTGGTCCATGCAATACATTCATAGCAAATCCTCTACTACCTAATTGAATTTCTATTTGACTATTAGTCTGAGGATGATATTTTGTTCCCTAAAAATCAACTTAGTTCCCAAAGCTGCATTCAAAGTTCTCCAAAATATGGACGTCATCTAGGTATCCCTATTGGGTATGATAGTCTCTATAACTCCATGAAAATGGAAGATATCTTAGACCAAATTTTTAGCCAAGGTCAGCGATCCATCCTTAAGGTTCCCCAGAATGAAATATGCCACCTTTGTCAACTTTTTGACTACTACCAAGATGACATCATGCTTGCTTTTTCTCAATGAAAACACCTAGATAAAGTCCACACTGATTACATGCAACTTGTACTCAAGTATATCATGGTCACCATAAAGAAGCCATGCTAGATGCACATGTTTAGCCTTGACTCACTAACATTCGAAGCATCTAGCTAAATACTCGACTACATACTTCTCGAGCTTAGGAGAGAAATATGAAGATTTCAATTCTACAATCATCTTGACAACTTTGGGGTGTCCTGGATATGGTGCATTATGGATTTCCTCCAAGAACAACTTTCTAAGTTCTCTAGAATCTAGAATTCACATTCTCCTCTAGTATCTTATGATTCCATAGATGGTTCAATTTCATACCTATCATATCAATGGTCTAAAGGTTTCACCTGAGGAGATTTCTTAACCTTTTCGTAATTCTCATCCACTTGTAAGTGTTGCATCACTTGTTGCCTTAAATTCAATAGTTTCAAGTGTTGAATAGGACAACTAAGAGGGGTGTGAATTAGTTGTCACAGAATTAAAATTTTAATTCAATTACTGAAACTAATTCTTAACACTGCTTAAATTATTATGCATTAAGTGCAAGTGCAAAAACTAAACCATCACACAAACACAACACAAAATTTACATGGAAAACCCAATAAGTGAAAAACTACAGTGATGATTAACTCACACTATAGAGAATATCAAAACTTATTACAAGAGGCTCATTGCCTATGAAATAAGGCTCACTACCAAAACATACTCACTGTCTCCAATAGGGCTAACAACCTGGAGGGCTCACTTCCACAAAGATACAAACAAGATAGAAGAGATATGTTATAGAGAGATGACAATCTCAATGCAACAAAGAAATCCATCACAACTACTCACTGACATGCACAAATGATAAAGTATACCTTCTGCTCACTACATCTGGAAACTCAGCATTTATGCTTCACACTGATCTACCACACTCGCATTACACACACTCACTGATTTTCATCAATCTCACATCTATCTGCTCTTTTTAATTTCACTTACCACTCTTCTTTTCTCTTATATATTCGTCACCACTAACTCATCCTATATTTATACCATCTTCAACTTTGAAACATATCCAAAGTTGGCCATCCAACATTAAATTCAAATTAGGTTTGCACCAAAACATCCTAGGGTGGAATTAGAATGATGGCAATTCAAACACATGATTCATAGGACCCAAATAGATCTGGCATGCTTCATCAACTTTGAAAGTAGTGTTCAACAAAAGGTTAACCAAACCAATGTAAAACACATAGAACTATTAAGCACGAATCTTCTAGATGCCAAAATTATCTTCAAAAAAATCAAGGCAACTCAACTCGAGAACTACAAGTCATAAGAATTTTCCAAAGAGAAATCCATACCAACAACATTTCTCTTGGACCTCAACCAAAAACATAAAAAACCAAAGTTCACAACTTGTGAACATAACTTGCAGTATACAACGAATCAATAGCTAAAAGTTTGGATATAACATCATCTAACAACCATGATCAACATATCTAAACCACACAAAGATAGAAGCAAATCCTGAAGTAACCATTGAACACTTCCAATCTTTCTTCAATACAATTTTCTCAATATCCTTGACATATATAGCCAACAACAACCATTTTATAACTAGTTGACTAGCTGACATCAATGAAAACACCTTCATCCTTTCCATTCTTGCTATAGTCGAGGTCATGGTTGCTAGATATCTTATTCCTAAGAGCATCAACTACTCTATTCTCTTTTCCTTTAATATACTAAATTCCAAAGTCATACTCACTAAGGAATTCTAACCATCTTTGCTGACCTGGATTGAGATTTGGTTGGGTGAACATATATCTCAATCCTAGATGATCTTTTCTGAGATCAAATGGCTTTCCCCATAGATAATGCCTCCACATCTACAAGGCATGTACTATTGTAGCCAATTCTAAATCATGTGGTCTGTAGTTTGTTTCATTCTATTTAAGCTTCCTTGACTCATATGCCACCACTTGCCCATATTGCATTAATACATCTCTTACACCATCTCCTGAAGCATTTGTGATGACTATAAATTGACCATTAGCATTAGGTATAGTAAACTCTGGGGCTCTAGTGAGTGTCTCCTTCAAGAGTTGAAAAGATTGCTCACACTTCTCTGACCATTCAAAAAAATTCCCTTTCCTCTGAAGAGATGTGATTGAGGATGCAATTTGAGAAAATCCCTATACATAGTTTCTATAGAATACTGATAGTCCCATAAAGCTTCACACTTCAGTCACACTCTGAGGTGCTAGCCATTCTACTATTGCCTTAATCTTTTGGGGATCTAGAAAAGAATCCTTTTATCGGTATAATGTGACCAAGGTAATGCACCCTATCCTGATAAAGTGATCACTTGGATAGGTTTCAAAATATCTTCTTCTCTTTGAGACACTGTAAGAATATTTGAGCTTTAGTGGTCTCTAGATTCTAGGAATATCAACCAAATTTCCATAGTCATCAAAAGATTTCACCATCTTATCCTCACAATTTACAATGGACTTTTGCTATATCAACTAGTTAATTCCCAATATTACATCATAAGATCCTAAAGGTGCCTCATAAAGGTTTACATGAGTCAAGAAAATAGGAATCTCTAACTCATTTCTATAGAGACATGAGTCCACCCTCCGGTTTGCTCATTTTCCATACTGGACCATCCAAGAATTAGGCATGTTTTTAGGTTTAATGCATAGCTTAGAAACCATTCTCAGATCAACAAAACATTTAGTAGCTCAAATATCAATCAAAATAGAAACAAGTTTTCCATAAATCTTACCAAATAGTTGGATTGACGAGGCTTGATATTCAGCTTGCCCAGCATCTGGTGTTGTAAATATTTGATGTTGGTTTCCTCATTTTGTGCCTTTAAACATTGTGGGAAACTTGGGGCATAATGATAACCTTCATAGGTGTAAAAACCATCACAAGTTCCTTTTCTACCTCCTGACCTATCCTCCTTGGAGCTCTTTTTCTTATTACTAAAGTTTCCTTTGTTGTTGTTGGGCTTATTATTCCTTCTTCCACTATTTCCCTTTGTTTTATCTTGTGAATCACTTCCCCTCTTAAAAGTCTTGATCTTCCAAGGTTTGTCTCCTTCTGAAATTTCTTGTTCCTGAATAGAGACTTAAAATCTTTTTTTTTTCTTCAGAAATTGGATAGTTGTTGCAACTTGTGTTCTTGCTTGGTGGCCTTCTTGAATACCTCCTCCATGCTGAGTGGGTTATGCAAGTCTACCTTCACTCTAATATGAGGTCTCAACCCAAGTATAAACTTCCTAATTCAAAAGATCTCATCGATCTGATACTATGGCACATAATTCAACAAATGAGTGAACTTTTCCCAATATTGGGTTTTTGACATGCCCCCTTGAGCTAAGTTCTAGAACTCTATCTTCTTATCAAATAAGTGTTTAGGGAGCCACCTTTTTTAAAAATACAAGAGAAACTATTTCCAGATGGTCTCTCCATGTTGTAGTTTCTATTTTGTCATTTCATTATCCCACCAAGTAGTTGCCTCACCAAAGAGCTGATAGGTTGCCCATATAACCTTAGTTTCATTTCAGAAGTTTTGAAGCCTGAAATACTTCTCCATTTCAATGATCCTGGCTTCCGCTCCATCTCCAATTTTTTTCCTTCAAACTTTGGCGGAGCCACCCTTTTCAGGTCCTTACTAAGATCTCCTTCGATTCTAGCTAGGTTATTAGAATTGGGATCTCTATTCCCTTGTGGCTACTCCTCAGTCCTTGGGTTTTGACTATTGTTCATGCATCAAAATTCCCCTTCCAAATGGTCCATTCTATTTTACTATCAATTTGGGAGGTAGAGGATTTGATCTAGCCTTTCATTCTAACCTTTGTTTTGACCAACACTTGAGCCATTAAACACATAATTCTAATTATTATCAAACAAGGCTTAAGAATTCATCTTTTTAGCCTCCTTCTTAGTTGTTCTATCATTTGTTGCAAGAGCATTGCATCATTTTGGCTCTTCATAACCTATCTCAACAATCTCCCATAAATATTTTCCTATCAAAAATTTCATCATCTTGATGCACCAGTATTCATAATCACTTCCATTGAAATCAAGAATTGGAAAGGAATTTAGACCTAACATGATGCTCTGATACCAAATGTAGAATCTAAATCAAAATTTATTCCTAATCCCATGGGTTAAAAATAAAAACAACAAATAAAACAGTATTGCATTATAGATAACATATAGGAAAAATAGAACACAACACTGTATTTTACAAGCTTAACTAATATCTTTATTGACAATGCTTATATAAGAAAAGATTGCATCGTTGCATAGATAACAACATCTAAAACAAATTGTGAACAAAAAGAAAGTCTATGCATGCTACAAGCATGCATTACTTGATCAATATGAAGACTACATTTATAGTGAAAACAAAGATAAAAGTAACTGAAACTAATATAGAAAACTATTAACAACTATTTATAAACTAAATGCAAAAACCATTGCTAAATTAAGAGGTGTGCATGGAACAATGTCAACATGTAGCACACTAGAGAAAACAATGAGCTCATGTGGAAAAAACAATGAACTCATGCATGGCATTGGAGTCGATTAGCATGGCAGTGTGAACAACAGTTTAGGTGAGTCTGCGTGCATCATTTTTCAATAGGAATATCATCCTCCAAGTTGTTGAGAAGTCCCTAGATAAATTGCAGTGGGCTACTCTATTTATGGAGACTCTTGAGAGAATTATGGGTACTTTTGAATCCTCATTTGTAAAGGTCACTTACTTCCTCAAAGGAATCAACTTCCTAGTCAAAAAGATTAGCGAGAGTGATAAAAATTAGGCTAGAAAATACCTTAAATAGGTCAAATCCAAACTCAGAAGAGTCAGAATAAGGAAACCTTTTGTTGGGAGAATAAAGATCAAGCTTGTTCAAGTCCTAAATTCAACAGCTGTAAGAGATTGTCCAACAAAAAATTATATCAACACTCGAGGGTAAATAGTGTTGGTATGTGGTGACTAATCATGCTATACTGTACACTTTTTAGTATTGTACACTCTTCATGTATCCTCATCATCGAAAAAGAAAAAGGCCGACTTTGTAAACCCTAATTTCTGGAAGCTTCTAAAAGCTTGTTATAAGCGGCTAGGATGGAGAGTTGTAGCATGGCATTATTTGTGATATTGTAATATGTTTTGTGTTGGATAATAAAATCATTGGATGGCTGCGGTTTTGTGGATGTAGCCAAGATTGAGTGAACCACATTAAATTATCTGTGTTGTCTTGTTTCTGCTATAATTTCTTGTGTTTTATTTCTCTATTTTATTGATGAAATATGCATTTAACTTTTCAGATATCCACCTTCTATCCCGAAAAAGTGGTATCAGAGTGGGTTTTTTTCGATTATCATTTGCAGGAAAGTCTGACGGTTGAGAGGGAGTCTCATGGTTAAGTGGGAGCAATGGAAAACAAGGGTAAGTTGAAGGTTGAGAATTTCAATGGGAAAAACTATCAGTTATGGAAGATGCAGATGGAGGACTACCTCTATCAGAAGGATTTATGGCGGCCATTGGAAGGGAAAACCAAGAAACCCACAACAATGTCAAATGAGGATTGGGATATTTTGGACAGAAAGGCACTTGGCAGTATTCGTTTCTGCCTGGCACAATTGGTGGCGTTCAATATTACAATAGAAAAGACAACTCAAGAGTTAATGGAAACCCTAGCGAAGTTATATGAAAAGCCTTCCATTTCAAATAAGGTATTTCTTATGAAGCGTTTATTTAATATGAAAATGGTAGAATGTGGGTTAGTTGTTGATCATTTAAATGAGTTTAATATGGTTACCAGTCAATTAACTTTTGTAAAAGTAAACTTTGATGAAGAAGTTAGGGCTCTTTTGATTATGTGTTTTTTGCCTGAAAGTTGTAATAGCTTGGTAATGGCTGTTAGCAATTCTGTTTCTGGTTTGAATACATTGAAGTTTGATGATGTTGTTGGTGTTATTTTGAGCAAGGAAATTCATAGAAAAATTTTAGGTGGAATATCCACATCAGTTAGTGTTTTGAATACAGAAAGCAGGGGCAGAACAAAGGAGAGAGGAAACAATTCTGGAAGTCGTGGGAAGTCATGAGGAAAATCAAAGGACAAAAGGTCCCAATCTAGAGACAGGAGGGATTGATGGTACTGTGGAAAGCCAGGTCATTTAAAGAAAGATTGCTGGTCTCAGAAAAATAAAGAGGAAAATGTGGTAAGTAATAAATCTGATGAGGATGCTTTGATTCTTTCCCTTGACAATATCGATGATTCTTGGGTGTTAGATTCAGGGGCTTCATTTCATGCTACACCCCATAGAAATTATTTTCTTGATTATGTCCAAGGGGATTTTGGGTTGGTTTATTTGGGAGACAACGAACCCTGTCAGATTGTTGGAAAGGGAAGAATCAAGATTAAGTTGCAGAATGGGGATCATTGGCTATTACATGAGGTAAGGCAAGTTCCAAAGTTAAAAAGAAATTTAATTTTGCAAGGAAACTAGATGATGAAGGTTGTGTTGTTACATTTAGTGATAAAAATTGGAAGGTTACAAAAGGTGCCTTAGTGGTAGCAAAAGGTGTGAAATTAGGCACCTTATATCTTTGTACAGGTCATACTGTTCCTTCTATTTTAGCTATTGCAAATAAAAATCAATGTTCAGAAATAGTTGCTGCAGTTCAGCAAGTAGAAAATCAAATAGTTGCTATGGATTTTGAATCAACACTATGGCATAATAGACTTGGGCATATGAGTGCAAAAGGTATGAAATTAATTCATTCAAAGAATGTTTTACCAGGTCTAAAATGTGTTAATATAGATTTTTGTGAAAATTGTGTTTATGGGAAACAAAAGAGAGTTAGTTTTCTCAAAGATGGGAAAAAAAAAGAGAAATGAGAAATTGGAGCTTGTGCATACAGATGTATGGGGACCAGCTCAAGTATATTCTCTTGGTGGCTCTCAGTATTATGTTACATTCATTGATGATGCAACTAGGAAGGTATGGATTTATTTCTTTAGGCAGAAATCTGATGTGTTTGAAACTTAAAAAAAATGGAGAAGCTTGGTTGATAATGAGATAGGTAAAAAGATAAAATGTCTCAGATCTGATAATGGTGGTGAGTATTGTAGCAAAGAGTTTGATTATTATTGTTCCTCTAATGGTATTCGTAGGCATAAAATGGTTCAAAGGACTCTGCAGGAGTGGCTGAGCGCATGAATATAACAATAATGGAGCATGCACGAACTATGAGATTGCATGTTGGGCTGCCTTTAAACATGTGGGTAGAGGCTGTAAACATTATTGTTTATTTAATTAATAGAGGCCCCTCTAATCCTTTGGGTTGTTGTATTCTAAAGGAAGCTTGGATAGGTAAGATGGTGAGTTATTCTTTTCTCAGAACCTTCGGTTGTGAAGCATTTGCACATGTAGATTCTAAAAATAGAACCAAGCTTGATGCAAAATCAAAGAAATGTATATTTTTTGGATATGGCATTGATGAATTTGGTTATAGGCTTTGGGATTTTGAAAATAAGAAAATTGTGAGAAGCAGGGATGTCATATTCAATGAGAAAGTGTTGTACAAAGATCTATTGTAGCAACATGAGAAGAAAGAAAAGGATTATGCAGTGCTGAATGATTTTACAAACAACAATGTTCCAGTGGTTCTTCATGCTACGCAACAATAGCAACAAGAAATACGAGACAATCCAGTGAATGTTAGGTGATCTTCACGGATAAGCAGACCTCTAGAAATATTTTCTCCCTCTTTGTATTATATTTTATTAACTGATGTTGGTGAACCAGAGTGTTATCATGAAGCTATGTAGGTGGATACAAAGGTTTAGTGGGAGCATGGAATGGAAGAAGAAATGGACTCCTTGATGAAAAATTAGACTTGGGAATTATGCAAGTTGCCTACAGATAAAAAGATTTTACCAAACAAATGGGTTTACAAGTTGAAAGAGGAGGATGGAGGTAAGCAAAGATTTAAAGCCAGATTGGTTGTAAAGGGATTTGCATAGAAAAAAGGTATTGATTTTGATGAAATCTTTTCTCCAATTGTTAAAATGACTTTTATTTGTACTGTTTTAAGTATTGTGGCTGCTGAAGATTTGCATTTAGAATAGCTTGATGTTAAAACAACCTTTCTCCATGGTGATTTAGAAGAGGAAATATATATGGAACAACCACAAGTATTTGAGGTCAAAGGTAAGGAGAAACTAGTGTGTAGATTGAAGAAAAGTTTATATGGCTTGAAACAAGCACCTCAACAATGGTATCTTAAATTTGATAGTTTTATGGCTGAGCAAGGCTACAATAGGTCTAATTCAGACCATTGTGTTTACTTTAAGAGGTTAGCTAAAGATAGCAAAATTATTTTATGTTTATATGTTGATGATATGCTTGTAGCGGTGTCTAACATGGATCACATAAAGGAGTTAAAACAATAGTTAGAAAATTCATTTTCTATGAAGGATTTGGGGGCAGCAAAACAAATCCTTGGTATGAAGATTACAAGAGATAGGAAAAACAGAAAAATGTTTCTATCTCAAGCTGATTATGCTAAAAAGGTGTTGCAAATATTTCATATGGAGAATGCAAAAGCTGTCAGCACACCTTTTCCCAGTCATGTAAAATTGACTAAGGATATGTGTCCAAAGACACAAGAGGAGGAAGAAAAAATGTCCAAGGTACCATATGCTTCAGCTGTAGGTAGTTTAATGTACGCCATGGTATGCACAAGACTGGATATTGCACATGCCATAGGAGTTGTTAGCAGGTATATGAGTCATCCTGGAGTTGAGCATTGGAATGCAATAAAATGGATTCTCAAGTACTTGAGAGGTACATCCAATATATTTTTACGTTGTGGGGGCTCTAATACAGATTTAAAAGGCTATGTTGACTCAAATTTGGCAGGGGATATAGATACCAGGCAGAGTACCATAGGTTATGTATTTACAGTTGGTGGGACAATAGTGAGTTGGATTTATTGGTTGCAAAAGGTGGTTGATTTATCCACCAAAGAGGCAGAGTATGTGGTTGCAATAGAGGCAACAAATGAGATGATATGGCTACAAGTCTTAATGGAAGAGTTGGAAAAAACACAGGTTGAAAATCACTTGTTTACAGACAACCAGAGTGCTATAAATCTTGCAAAGAATTCTGCCTTGCACTCTAAAACCAAACACATACAGCTGAGATATCATTTCATTCATTCAGTATTGGAGGATGGACAGGTAAAGCTGGAAAAGATACATATAGATGATAATCTAGTGGATATGTTTACAAAGGCTATGACAAGGGAGAATTTGAACTCCTCTTCAACTTTCATTGGTCTTCATGGTTAAAATTATAATAGAGCAGCAAGGTCCAAGGTGCTTATTTCCAGTGGGAGTTGTAAGTGTAGCGGTGTCATCCAAGATCAGTCTCCAACTGGGAGATTGTGTTGGTTGGAGCCTAACCAGTCTCCAAGTGGGAGATTGTTGGTATGTGGTGACTAATCATGCTATACTATACACTATTTAGTACTATACACTCTTCATGTATCCTCGTCGGGGTCCGCTTCATCACTGAAAAAGAAAAAGGCCTACTTTGTAAACCCTAATTTTTGGAAGCTTCTAAAAGCTTGTTATAAGTGGCTAGGATGGAGAGTTATAGCATGGCATTATTTGCACTATTGTAATATGTTTTGCACTGGATAATAAAATCATTGGATGGATGCGGTTTTGTGGATGTAGCCTAGATTGGGTGAACCACATTAAATTCTTTGTGTTGTCTTGTTTTTGCTATAATTTCCTATGTGTTTTATTTCTCTATTTTATAGATCAAATTTGCATTTAACTTGTTAGATATCTTCCTTCTATCGCTAACAAATAGGTTTATAAATATATTACTATTATTTCTTATAGATGCATGTTTTAATGTGTTGACACCTAGTTCTACATCTTCTAGGATATGGGAACTCTTGCAATCCACCAAGCACTTCCCTCTATAGCTCTGCATCTTTGTTTATCTATCCAATACTATTGTACACATCATAATCATATATAAGATCAGACACCCTCCTTTCTCTAGTTAGGTCTCCTCATATGGAGTTCAAATCTAACTCCATCAGTTTCCTCAGACGCATAGGCATTTCCTCTTGAAGAAAGCTATGATAAACAAATTCATGTTAATCCTTATCTTTTTTTTGTATTATAAGTTCTAATGTTCAAATAGTAAATAGAAATTTAAACTTGATTCTTAATTAAAAGTTTTAAATGATTGTCTTTGTCAAAATTTACTTTTACTTAAATATCATAAACTTCAATTTGGTAATGTGTTGCCAAAAAGTGTAGTCTTTGGAGATTTTCCACTTATTTTGGCCTTTTCCCTTGGATTTTGGCCTTGTTTTGTCTTGATCCTATCTTGAATGCTTGCAATTCAACAACATTCTAATGGTGTTTTACTAAGGTGTTGTAAAGTGTTCTAACACTTCTTCCCACTTTTCTAAGACCCTTTCAACACAATTCACCTAAATAACCCCCTTTTACCCCTTTCCAAGCCTTGTGTCAAGGTGTTGTAAAGTGTTGTAAGGCATTTTCACACTTTCCTAGGCTTATCATCCACTAATTAACTGTTTTCTTATGTTAATTTGTCCCCTTTATGTACTTTTAGGCTTGACTTAAGTGTGTTTCAAGAGGCAAACCTAATAAAAATCATTAATCATAATTTTATTCTTGACCACCGGTTGAAATTGTCCAAGTGGACTAGGTTACCACCTTTGGTGACCTAGTCCCTTTTGAGATAAATTTCAAATTTAAGACAAAAACCTAATGGGAATTTTCCTCCAAAACCCTAGTGTCGACCTATCATGTTGCATTTTCAAGAAATTAGGGCATATTTTGTATAAATAAGGGTTTTCACCTTCATTTTTCCTCTCTTACACTCTCCCCCAAGCTCATTTTTACATCTGTTCACAAGTACTCTTGCACTAAATCTTCCAAAACAAGAAATCAAGAAAAATTCAGCACAAGCAAGCTCCATTATAGTTGATTCTTACATGTTGCAGACTTCAACAACAAAGGATTTGGTGAGCATTTGTATTCTTTATCATTCAAGCATCTCTCCTTTGATTTCTATCTCATTTGGGTTTAGTTACAATCAAAGGGGTTTGGCTAGGCAAACCCCTATTTCCTAATCCCAACATTCTCTTTGTCTGTGCATGTGCTTTGCAGGTTGTACTCAGATTTAACAAGATTTAAAGTGTTGGAGAAAGTACAAAACATTCCATTCAAGTCACATCAAGGGATCAAACCCTAGGAGGAGCAAAAAGACATGTTACAGGTCATTTATGGGAGATTTAGATATGGATTGTTGCAGAGAAGGAAAGTTCCAACTAGGACCCATAGAATCAAATCCTAAATCTTCAAAAAGCACCAGGAGGACTAGGTCACCAGTATTGGTGACGTTGTCCCTATGCTAAGCTTGAGAAAGGGTTTTTGTATTTTTAGGTACCCTTTTCACTGAAACCTAGTGTGACAAAGTTTCTTGACAAGAGGACTAGGTTACACAACTTGGCATAGGTGTCCCTCTGCTAATTTTATGTAATTTCCAAAACATTTTGGGACTCCTCATCTACAAGTTTCATTTCCTAGGTGCACACTCTATTATTTCCTATTAGTTTCTAGATTGCATACATTTAGGGCATATAGTTTAGCTTGCATTTAGTTCACATTTTCTTTGTTTACATTTTATAGATTAGATTAGCATCATTTCATTTCAATTTTCAGCCACACTCCTCACACACAACACAATCCTAATCCAATCCCTTTGAATGCAACCACCACAAATAACATAACCATCAAGTGGAAAGAGAGTCTATTCCTACACCAAAGTGCTCCTAGGTGAAAAACCCTAGGGGCCTAGTAAAAGGAATCCTCTTTCCCTCTTAGTGTTATATTTTTGGTGGTTTATTTTGGTGAACCCGATAGTAGACCACTTGTTAACTTTCTCGTTTTGCATTTCATCTTAGGAAATTGCTTGCATTGCATTGTGAGCATCCTAGGGTTTGTAGAAAAGTGCATTAGTGAAATTTCATGATAGAGTGCACTTCGCATTACATTTTCATTAAGAAAATTTAAATAAATCTGCATTTCCATTCTCTTTATGCATCAAAAAATTAGAAGAAGCATAAAAAGTAGTTAAAAATTCTAAAATTTGTCAAAAATAACACTACTAGGACTAACTCGCCACACTGGGCGACCTAGTCCTTTGGCACCATTCACTCTGTAATTTTTGGCATTGTTAAAGCATTTCCTACATTTCAGTTCCCTAGTTTTGCATTTTTGTTTTCTATTCCAGAATCTTAGTTACAAGTAGTTTTGTCTCTTTTGTTTACATTGCCTTAGTCTCCACCCTGCCCTTAGGGAACCTTGTATGAGAATTTGGTGTTCTCTTGCTGATATTATTGTGAGACAAAGCTCTAGACTCATGGAATCTAACAACAACACCATTTTTGTAGACCTTGAGATCTCTCAAGCTTCAATTCCTAGTATCAACAATAGTATTCTAGGCTTAGAAACCATCCTTAGCAACACTCTGCACCTAGGAGACACACTTGGTGATAACAAAATTGATGACCTCCCAAATGATAAGGTCTTTCACATCCATGTTGATTTAGTTGATCTTCAACATGATGTAAGCCTTGAGCCTGTATTTGGAACTACCGTCTCCACCATAGAGAACATTCACCACCTACTTGACCATGATGATGGCCTCAGTGTTCTAAAGTAGATAGCAAAAATCTACCAAAAACATACCTCCTCTACACCCAAGGTATCTCAGTCACCCACCTCTATTCTTGGCCAAGGAGGAACTTCCACTCCTCCCCCCTCAACCATAACTTCCATCCCCACTTATGCCTCTCCTAGCATGACAACCACTATGCAACAGATTAGTAATGTGGTACCTTCCCTTGGCATCCCTACTAGTGTTCTTGCTTCCCTTGTGGCATCACATCCCTTAACATCTTCCACCACCTTCACCCCATCACCACTTGCCATTCCACCTCATACCACTTACACTGATCCCCTTATGACACCACTTTTGCAGACCGTCACCTCAATGCAACAACAAATCTCCACTATCAACCAAAGCCAACATGGTTCCCCTACCCACTACATTTGTAGTAATCCATTATCTTTGGACATCCTATGCACCCCATTGCCACAAGGAATAGAGATTCCAAGATTTGAGAAGTACGAAGGGAAGGGTGACCCTTCTAATCACGTCAATTCCTATACTACCTTATGTAGTGAATTTTCTCTTGATGACAAGTTGCTAGCTAAGTTGTTCCCTAGGACACTTAAAGATGCCGCCTTGGACTAGTTTTCCTCCCTACACAACAATTCCATTAGTTCATTTAATGAACTTGTTGATTCCTTCATTAATAACTTCCAAGTCCATATGACCCCTAAGAAAACTTTGGCCGACCTCATGAGATGCAAGCAAGACACTAACAAGAAGATAACTGACTTTATCTCTCATTATCAAGCACTTTATTCCTTAATTGATGTCAAGATACCTAACACACATATACAAAATATGTTCATCAAAAACCTATTAACACCTCTCCAAGATAAGCTCACCTTCATGCAATTCCCTTCCTTCATGCACTTGTGTCAAGCGCTTCGCGATTATCACAACTCTAATAGTAGTCATGATACAAGATCCACTTCTAGTAGAGTCGAGAAGTCTTACACTTCCACCCAACCTAATTCTCAACCATTATTAAAACCAACCAAAGGGTTTTTACAATTTAACCCTCCATCCAAAACCCCTCCACCTACCAATAATCAAGTGGCCGTTGTCAGATCAATTGTGCCCTTCAATTATGGAGATCCTAAACGTACCTTCACGCCTTTACCTAACACCATTCATAACACCATGAATCAACTAGTCCAACAAAAAATGATATCCTTACCTCCTATTCATACACCTGATTGCAATAAACCATTACCTACATCTTATAACTCCACTGCTTATTGCTATTTTCATCGATAGAACGGACACAATACCGAACAATGCAAGCATCTCAAGCACCTTGTGCAAGACCTAATTGATTTAGTTCATCGATACATTGCTGGCATCAATGATAAAGGCAATAAGTTAGTGGCACCCCCCAACCAAAACTTACAAATTTTTACCAACCCTATGCCTAAACACAATGTTTCCTTTGTCAAAGTTGGCGAACCTTCACAAACTGATGTTATGAATATGGATACACAACATGCATATTCTGATCCTCTTTCAAGTGCCACCCATGTTAACCCTATGGATGAGATGGTGGGTGCGATAGACATCATCCATCGTAAAGGCAATACCAAGACATATTTTGACATTACCTTTACATCTCAATATTTACTCAAAAACCTTCCTAATGGCCCCCTCTACATAGCCAATAGAATTTATGATAATCCCACTAATGGGATACTCATAGATCCTGCTTGTGGTGAGAATGTGATCACTGAAGAGTTTTTGTTATTACATGACATTGCTCAAGATGTCTAGAATCGACCGACTGCATGGATTAAAACACATAATGGTTTCACATTCCCTACGATTGGATCGATTACACTCCCATTACAGATAGGTCCTAAGACATTGGATGTGACATTCTCTATTATACCACAATCAGACCAATTTTGTTTGTGACTTGGCCACCCGTGGCTTTGTTCAATTAAAGTGGTTCCATCTATTATTCACAAATGTGTGAAGTTTCCTATTGACAATGAAATATTCACTGTTCACAATAATGGTTTCAATCTTCTATCTTCTAAAGGTAACTTTTATTTGGAATCCTTTTGGCCTAAACCTATGGAACCCATCACTCCTAGATGAGATTTCTTTTTCATTGCCTAGCAAAAGTTCAAAGCAAATAAAATCTCTAAAATCTCTCTCTGCAACATACCCCCTTCTACTTGAGAATCACCTATCCTCGATGAAGCTATGTTGCAACCCACACCTGAAACCTCTTCCACATCATCCAAGAGGCCTACGGATCATGACAATAATTCCATTATACCTCTCTACACCAAACAAGTGTATAAATCCAAAGACAAAGTGGATGAGCCACCCCTCATTCCTCCTCCTCCTCAAGATGATAAGCAACCTATGATGGACCAGCCCGCTCCTTTCCCCATACACCTTGACCAAAAGTCTAAAAGGAATAAAGAAGCTAGGGAGCATATATTTCATCTTTGTGCTCTTGCTCGTCAATCTTGTGATGAAGAAAGCATTGAACATCATAACCCACCTATACCGAAAGCAGTGCCTATTGACCCTCCTCCTCCACCCCTATAGCCTGATCGTACACGTCCTTCATCACCCCTCTTGCATGCTACTACTGATATTGTCATTTTCCCACCCATTATCATTAATATATATGACGATGAAGAGGAGAATGCTAGAATAGATGAAGAAGTACATCAAACATTGAATTCACTATTCCCCTCTTCTATAAGCTTTCATGAAAATTATCCTGGGACAAGTATGGATCTTGAAACTAGTTCAGTGATCGTTGTTGTCCCTCTCGCTAGTCGCCCTCCTAATTTTTATAATGAGAAAGATTAGGAGGTAGATGACTTGCTTGTTGAGTGACAACCATTTTCCTAACTAGATTCATTTCTCTTCATTTTTTGTTTGTGTGTCGTGTGTTCCCTGTATTATCATGTTCGATGTTCCCCTTCTTTGTGAAATTCTTCTATATTTCGTGCATTCCTTTTCACTTTTTGGTTTCCTTTTTGCCTTCCATTTGGGGATGATTCAAGGTATTGAGACTGTGATGTCTCCTTGATGTTGACCCAAATGGAATCTTTTCCTTTTGGTTTTCTTTTAGCCTTCCATTTGGGGATGATGCAAGGAATTGAGACCACAATGTCTCCTTCGTGTTGACCCAAATGAACTCTTTTCCTTTTAGTTTTCCCTTTTTCCTTCCATTTGAGGATGATGCAAGGTATTGAGACCACCATGTCTCCTTCATGTTGACTCAAAAACAAGGCTCTTTTTTGTTTGCCTTTTTCTTTTGCTTTTGTTGTCCTTTTGGGGACAATGCAAAGCATTGAGACATCCTATGTCTCTTCCATGTTGACCCAAAATGGCTTCTATATTTTTACTCGCTTTCTCTCTCTTTTGTCTTCTTCTAGTTCTATGTATTTGGGGGAATGATGATAGTTCAACGCTCTCTACATAAACATTGCAACAACGAACATACTGACCACAAATCCATAGATCCCTTATGTGTTTGTGGTTTTTCATTTTGGGCCCGCAACCCTCATTTCCTTTGCTTTCTTTCTTTTTGCATGACGTAACCTTTCTTGGACACCTATTACTTGACATAGGGCTTTTCAAGTCAGCTCTCATGTCCTTTCATTTTCTTTTTGCATGTTTCCTTTCTCTACTTGAAAACAATTGCTCACAAAATGTTGTGTAGGAATCCCTTTAAAGTGGAGGCATACATTGGTACTATTTTATTTTGCATTTGCATTTTTTTCCTTGGTTCCTAGTGCAATCTTATAACTTCACATGATGTTTTTTCTCACTTTGTGGATGATATTTGGTGCAATGTGCTTCATAAGTGTGACTTATCTTAGCATATTACATTCCTCTTAGTGGCCTGATGTGACACACTGCATCCCCTAAGTTGCGAATTTTCTATCCTTTGATAGGTCCTCTTTTGGAGAAATTAGACACAATTTTCCCTAAGTTAAAGACCTCATATGAACTAAACAAGACTCCTTGGAACACTCTTTTTACATTTTTTTTTCATTTTATTCTTTTTGCATTTTTACATGTTGCATCTTTGCATTGTGCATACATGGCCACCTTGCATAACACAACTTGCATGAATGTGGTGTCATCTTGTAGTTGTTCATGAGTTCTAAGCATCCAAGGCTTTGCTCGTCCCATGAACTATACTCTTTCCTCTTGTGGCGCCTTATCAAAGTTATCAGGAGGTATAACTTTGGTATGGTTGAGCAGGAAGCCCAACTAGTGGCACAACTTTCCACATAGCCACCTTTGCATGTATGTGAGTGCATACCAACCAAGCGTATGCTTCTCACTCCTTTTTGGCATTCTCACCCAGCGAACAATCGAAAGTCTTGTCGGCCCAGAGTGAGTACATTCCTTTTCCTTTGAACAAATAGCCTAGATCTAATCCACAACTAGCTGGAAAAACGGTCGAAGCTTGATCTGACTTATCTCTCTATTCACTCTTTCACATCACTCCTTGTGTGATCTTTTATACTTATGTTTAGTTTGTCATGGGATCTTGATCCTGGGGGATTGATCATCCCTCGATCATAGTCATCCCACCTTGCTAGCATGATTACATTAGATCCTACTCAACATAGATGATTTAGCTACTTTAGTGTGAGTTTGAAGAAAGTTCATACTCTCACTAAAGTGGGGGCTAAACGTGTCACCAAAAAGTGTAGTATTTGGCACTTTTTCACTCATTTTGGCCTTTTCCCTTAGATTTTTGACTTGTTTTGTCTTTATTTAGTCTTGAATGCTTGCAATTCAACAATATTTTAACGGTGTTTTACTAAAGTGCTCTAAAGTGTTGTAACACATCTTCCCAGTTTTCTAAGACCCTTTCAACATTATTCACTTAAATAACCCCTTTTTACCCTTTTCCAAGTCTTGTGTCAAGGTGTTGTAAAGTGTTTGTTGTTAGGCATTTTCATAGTTTCCTAGGCTTATCATCCACTAATTAATGCTTTTCTTGTGTTAATTTGTCCCCTTTGTGTACTTTTAGGCCTGAATTAAGTGTGTTGCAAACCTAATAAACATCATTAATCACCTTTTTATTCTTGAGGACCAGTTGAAATTGTCCAAGTGGATTAGGTCACCACCATGGGCAACCTAGTCCCTCTTGACATAAATTTCAAATCCAAGACAAAAAACTAATGGGAATTTTCCTCCAAAACCCTAGTGTCAGCCTATCATATTGCTTTTTGATAAATTAGGGCATATATTGTATAAATAAGTGTTTTCACTTTCATTTTGCCTGTCTTATACTCTCTCTCAAGCTCATTTTTACATCTCTTCACAAGTACTCTTGCACTAAAGCTTCCAAAGCAAGCAATCAAGCACAAGGAAGCATAAGCAACCTCTATTGGATCTGATTCTTGCATGTTGCAAACTTCAACAACAAAGGATTTGGTGAGAATTTACATTGTTTATCATTTAAGCATCTCTCCTTCGATTTCTATCTCATTTGGGTTTAGTTACCATCAAAGGGGTTTGACTTAGGCAAACCCCTATTTCCTAACCCCAACAATCTCTTTGTCTTTACATGTGCTTTATAGGCTATACTCAAATTTAACAAGATTCAAAGTGTTGGAGAAAGTACAAAACATTCCATTCATGTCACATCAAGACATCAAAGCCTAGGAGGAGCAAAAAGACAAGTTATAGGTCATTTCTGGGAGATTTAGACAAAAAATATTGCAAAGAAGGAAAGTACCAACTGGAAACCACATAATCAAACCCTAAATATCCCAAAAGCATCAAGAGAACTAGGTCACCACTATTGGTGACCTTATCCCTGTGCTAAGCCTGAAAAAGGGTTTTTGTATTTCTGGGTACCCTTTTCCCTGAAATCCAGTGTGACAAAGTTTACTGACAGGAGGAATAGGTTGCCCAACTTGGCATAAGTGTCCCTCTACTGATTTCAGGCAATTTCCAGAATATTTTGGGACTCCTCGTCTGTAATTTTCATTTCCCAGCTGCACACTATCTGTTATTTCCTGTTAGTTTTCAGATTGCATACATTTAGGGCATATAGTTTAGCTTGCATTTAGTTCACATTTTCTTTTCTAACATTTCATATATTAGATTAGAATCATTTGATTTTAATTTTCAGCCACACTCATCACACACAACACAACCCAATCTAATCCTCACTTTGAATGCAACCGCCAAAAACAACATAACCATCAAGTGGAAAGAGAGTTTATTCCTACACCAAAGTGCACCTAGGTGAAAAACCATAGGGGCCTAGTAAAGGGAATCCTCTTTCCCTTTAAGTGTTATATTTTTGGTGGTTCAGGTACACTAAATTTAAACATGATTTTTTAATGATAAGAAATGCCAAACCTTGTTAGCGAAGAAAACATGATCATTTGGGTGGATAGAAGAAGGGGCTATCCACAAATTATATTGGAAATGAACTTTGTTGTAACCTGGGGTTGATATTGTGAGTGGTTTCAAAAAGAACTCTTGGGAATGCATATTTTTTATGAGGAATGTGCCAGGAAATCCTAGTGCAGAGGTCCATTTAAATTTTACATTGTAGCTTATCTCACTTGAAATAGGTCCAACCCATGAGTTCCACTCTAAGTAAGAAGGCTTCTTGCCCATTTTTCTAAATCTCATTTCTACACATAATCCATCACATCACATATAAGGTTGACTAATTCTACATAAACTAAATGCTACATGTTCGTTCCAACTAAAAAATTTTATTCATAAAAATGACACTATTTTAATTTTCAATTTTAACTATATAAACATATATATCAACATTTCAACTTATTAGTCTTTATTCATCATATTTGAGAAAAAAATATAATTAAATATGAAAATTAAAATATTATAATGATTTTGAATATCTAGGTTGATTTCTTACATAGCATAACAAAAAAGATTAAGTAACAAATTATCACAGGGTACAAATGAGAAAATTAAGTTAAAACAACACTTTTTAGAAACCCTATGTTACAATTCTATTCATTGGTTTTAAAAGAAAAGATAGTTTGCATAGAATACTAGGGTGGACTTGGTCACTGATCAGAAGCTGAAGAGAGACTATTTTCCCCATCAATTTAGAAGCCTAGTCAACCAGTGTTGCAGATTAATTCGTAAAGTTGAGAAGAGCCACCTTTTGGAGTACTACTTCAGCATTAATTTCGTAATTCACTATCGGGGAACTTCTTATTACCAAATATTGAATCCATTTTACTTGCTCACTCCTACAAATCACTCTATTGTGGCTTTGATGAATAATGGAGATAATTGGTTTGATAGAATCATAACTGGTATATAAATAGCTTTCCATTGCGAAGAAGGCTACTATTAGACTTATGTGGGAGGCATGTTCACGTGTTTCATGATATATAAGATCGCTTAAACTCATAGGGATTTAATACTATTAACCAACTATTTGAACTCTCTTCATAGATCAACATGGTTTTAGAGTTAATTATTTTCCAACTCTATGCATGAGCTTGAAATCCAGAGATATTTTAACATTTTTTTTCTTTCCCGTCACATAGTTTTCGATAATGTGTCCTCAAATGTAATAATTTTTTAATGTTATTGGTGAAATGGGTACTCATAAGCAACTATTTGTAAATTTTAATTGGCAAAATCGGTGCTCATAGAAAACTATTTATAAATTTTAATTAGCAAAATGGATCCTGATACATGATGTCATTTTAATAGAATTGGCAAATATGTAGAAGATTTATTACATGCTTCTAAAATTCTACAAAAAAACATCAGTTGGTCCATTTGAAATGCGTAGTCTTTTATGTCAAATGTATTACTTAAATATGCCTCATAAAATAAATCTATGGTAAATGGACATGCATTGGATTGACAATTCATAAAATCTAGGTGATTTGGCCACCTTGTTGGGTGTGATTAATTCGCCAATTTCAACTTGGTTGATATCTAATATTCATCAATTTATGAAGATTCACCACTAAAAATATTTGTGATTATTTTAATAAGTGTAAAAATTTTCAAATAAAAAATAAAAATTGATTTGAGTTGTGTCAAGATTATGGGAATGATAGAATTCATATAAAGTCTATTTTAGTTACCCTCCATCTATTGCATTTCTATAGTTTTTGCATCTACATGTTATTCTTTGATTTCCAAGGAGAAAAGAAATGAGTTCCATCATCAAAATTATAAATGAATATTTTTAGTCCATTTTAAATATATTAAAGCATATACATTGTATATTGTGGCTAAGAAGAATTTTCCTATTACTTGTGATGATATATTTTTTGAAGCCTTAAGAAATATTATTAGTATTAAATGCTAGTTGTAATTTTAATTTTTGTCATGCTTACCCCATAGAGGGAGCATCCTTGTGAAATTCATCACTTTGAGAGGGAATCTATCATTTAAAACTACATTTGATTTAATCAAATTTTTAATCCTTAAGATTTTCAATTAGAAACCCCCTCTAGTGAAGATTTTTGAACTTTAGGTAAACATGGGATTTAGGATACTATAAAATTATAGTTAAAAAATGATGGAGCTTCTAAACAGTAAATGAAAGTTTCAATAATCTATTCTAGTTCTTCACAAAAAAGGGGTAAAAGAAGTCCATAAAATTCTTAAAGTTCTAAGAGGTGGTGAAATTGACAATAACATAATAAGAAGTTCAATAAAAGAAAGATAATAGATTTAATCTAATAAAAATTCATTTTTAATTATATTGATGAAATCAATTTAAAAATGGATTCATAAGTAGCTTCCTTTAGAGACACTAAAAATAGTGCTAAGTTTGAGGAAGTTAATCTAAATTAAGCATAATTCTCTTCTAAAAGTAGCCTATGGGAGTTGGTTGATCATTTACTATGTTATAAATCTATTGATATATAAATTATTTTTTGAAAAGTGCTTGATTTAACTATAACTCCTTTAGATTAAAGAAGAGTGTAACATGTTTATCTTTTGTGTTGATGTATTGTTGTTTCTATTTCAATTTTGATAGTTTTCTTTTTCCAATTTCTTTCGACACTTAAATGTTCATTTGCTCGCTATAAAATAAGAATGTAAGAAAAATTAAATTGCACAATTCTGCCATCTATCAAATTTGACCTATTGCAATAATTTTTGGCCTTCTAAAAGGCTTTAACCTTTCTAACTTGTACAACCAACTTTCTTAGACAACATAACAAAAATGTATAGAACACTAATGTATAAAGAAGCTAACATTTGTTAGAGTTTCTAATAAACTCAATAAAACCAAGATCGCCTGCAAAACCTGTGATTAACCTTCTACAAGAGGAAAATCAAACATGCAAAGAAAAACTCGTGTAAAATGATGAAAATAATATTATTGGAAATAATTAATTACATGTGATAACTTGCTTTTATAAAGCGAGATGAAAAAACCTAAAAGGAAAACCTAATTAGGACCTAAGTAAACATAATAAAATATAATTAAATATTTAATTACAGCAATACCCCCTTTAAGTATAACTTAAGGAGAATAAGAACCTTGACCTTGTAGTTGAGACCCATTCATGCATCCATCCTCACATATTTTGTAGGTGATCTTGGTTTTATTCAATTTATTGGAAACTCTAACATTGTATCAAAGCAATTTGCATAAAATGATGCAAATAATATCATTGAAAATAATGAATTACATAAGATAACTTGCTTTTATAAAGCAAGATGAAAAACACTAAAGAAAAACCTAATTAGATCCTAAGTAAACCTAATAAAGTGTAATTAAATATTTAATTACACCATTCAATTGCGGAATTCTGAGCTGCAAATCTTATTGGGAATGAAAATGCACCGAGTGAAGGATTATAATTTATTGAATGTCTCGATGCTATTAAATGGATATACTATTCGGCACACCGCGGCCTGTCAGACCACCTGATTTTGATAAATCAGTAGTGTTGGGGTAGAGTAATGTGTAAGGAACTTTTGCAGGTCCAGTCCTATTCTTGTAAACTTGGCAGTTGCTATTCCTCTCGATTATATTCTTCTCAATCTTTATCATGTTTTCTGAAAATCTTGCAAAACTTTCTTCTATACGCGGATCATCTACTCTGTCCATGGTGGACCCCTGCAGCTGTCCCACATATACTTCATTTTTTGCATGCTTTGACAAAATTTCCAAAACAGCCATGACAAGGGTGGCCTGTGTGGGAGCGGACACTGTTTTGAGGAAATATTCCTCTGGGTCCTTAAGGAGTTCATCATATTCAGGTGTTCCTTTGTCCGGAATCAAGCGCCTGCTCATGGTTGGCAAATTGGGCATGTATCCTCCATAGGAGTACTGTCCAAAGTTGACTGCAGCATGGTGAGCAGATGCAGTCCAGATGATAGTTGTCACTACTTGAACTGCTTCATCCAAAGAATCCATCTTGTACCATCTACTCGGATCGTCTTTGAGGTCTCCATGTCCCACATTTACTATTTCATCCCACCAAGCTTGCAATTCTTTGTCTTTTTGAAGAGAGCTATCATCCTTGTAATACAAAGACAAATAGTCTGAAACCCACTGTTTTAAGGCAAACCATATTTCAATACCGTCTACACCATATGGGTAGTCCTCGATCACAAGCTTCAAACCATTTGGTGCCTTTGAATCACGGACTGCCATTCCCCTGCACAGTACAAGTTAAATGAAATGGTCAATTTTATTAGTGCCTTTAATTAGACAAGATATCTATTAATCACCTTTTTAGCAATGATTATTAAGCTTTGAAAAGATGTCTATTAAATACAAAACATTAATCAATAAATCAAGATATCGACTTGTCAACACTGGTTTATATGGTGGAAGTTTGTGAATCAATATTAATGAATCTGGGCAATGAAACTAGTGAATCACTGACCTTTTAAGTAAGTCGGCCTCCAATCCTTGCTCATTAAATTTCCACTGTTTGTAGACTTTGGATGACATTTCCATACAATATCTGCCAGGGGTAAAGCCTCGCTCGATAATACCTGATGCATTTATCAAACTCTGACGGGCAGCTTGATTGATGTCCATGGTATCGAGGTAATGGGGGATTAATAATTTGTAGACTGGGTGCATTTTACTTAGTTGTCTGTGGGTAGCTATAATGAAAGGCTCTGTGATACAATGCGTTCTTAACCTGCAGTCAATTAGAAAACAAAGGTTTACCTATAATAATTTTATGGATAATTAGTCCGGACTGATTTAAGTAAGATCTATGTGGTGGTATACAGGGATAAGGTGCATAATGAACCCCCATTATACTTACCAATGGCTGACGAGCTGATGGTAACCTGCATCATTAACTTTAGCATGGGCTTTGGCTAGTTGCCACACTGCTCCTTCTTCTGTTCCCTTGTTGCCTGGCGTAAGAACCTTTCTTACGGCCGCATTGTCATCAATTGGTGGCAAACACAGCTCTATGGCCACTGGCTTTAAGATCCCTTCCTTGCTGAGGAAGTAAACAGTGCGGCTTGCGTATGTCTTAACATCTTTTGAAAGCTTATTTATGCGCTCGACGTAAGGCATATAGGCATCATAGTAGTCCACAATAAACAACCTTTTCAAAGCAGTGGCCTGTATTTTGTAAATTAAATTTCCATCATATTTAAATAACAGTGAGAAAAGAAGAAAGGACTTTTTGAAGAGAGAAATTACCTTATCCACAGAAAGACCCTCAAGGTTCCTTTCTATGTGTTGGGTTGCGATGGCGCTCTTCTGCGGACCGTATGTCTTTTCATCCAAGCTACTGGAGGGAGGAAATTTCTGTTTCGAAACAGCCATTGATGTTATTTCAGACAGGAAAGAACAGTAGAAGGGAAGATTTTGTAAAGTTTTGGAAGGCGGGTTACCTCTAGGCACTGGATTACAATTGGATTCATCCCTGCAAGTGTTTGACGTGCAAATTCCTCATCGCTTCTCCACGCACATTCGTCCACTGTACCGCAGAATATTGATTTAATTACTTCTCTAACAAACAAGATTTTATACTCGATGAAATTAGAAATTGATCATCTATGTTAACCTTACCTTCGACTATTTGGGGACGATTGAAATTTATTAGCGGAATGTCATCCTCCAGGCCCTCGAGGAGTCCATGGATATACTGCAGTGGGCTACTAGCTTGATGGAGACTCTTGAGAGAATTATAAGTACATTTGAATCCTCGTTTGTAAAGGTCGCTTACTTCCTCGAAGGAATCAAATGCGTAGTCGAAGAGGTTCTCGAGAGTGGGAACAATCAGGTTGGCGAATGCCTTAACTAGGTGAGCTCCAAAGTCAGAAAAGTCAGAATAAGGAAACCTTTCGTCGGGGGGAATAAAGATCAAGCTTGTTCGAGTCTCGAATTCGGGAGCTGCAAGAAATTGTCCAACGAAACATTATATCAACAATCGATAATAAATAAGATTATAGATACATTACTAATTATTGATTATACATGCCTGTTTCGATGCGTGGACGACCAGTTCTACATCTTCTAGGATATGGGAACTCCTGAGATCCACCCAGCACTTCCCTCCGCAGCTCTGCATCTTTGTCTGGCTCTCCAATATCATTGTAGACATCATAATCATATATGAGATCCGACATCTTCCTTTCTCCGGTTCCGTCTCCTTGCAGGGACTTCAAGTCTAACTCCCTCAGTTTCATCAGACCCACTGGCGTTTCCTCTGGAAGAAAGATCTGAAACACATGCATTTTAATCCCTATTTTATTTAAATATTATATTATAGCTTTTAATGTTCAAACCGTGTAATAGGAAAATAACTGGTAAGTAATTATCCTATTGATATTGGTCAAAATATACATTTATTTAAATATCATAAACTTTAATCCCTTGCCTTGAATTAACCAAATCGAAATTTGAACAGGATTTCTTAACGATAGGAAATACCAAACCTTGTTAGCGAAGAAAACACGGTCATCTGGATGAAGAGAAGAAGGGGCTATCCATGAATTACATTGGAAACGAACTTTGCCGTGATCTGGGATTGATATGGTGAGTGATTTCAGAAAGAACTCCCGGGCATGCATATTTTTTATGAGGAATGCGCCAGGAAATCCAAGCGCAGAGTTCCATTTCAATTTTATAGTGCAGCTTGTCTCACTTGAAATGGGTCCGTCCCATGGGTTCCACTCTAAGAACGAAGGCTGCCCGACCATTTTTCCAAATCCCGTTTCTGCACATAATCCATCACCACACATATAATATTTACTGTTTCGAAATGCTACATATTCATTTCTGACTAAGATGACAGTATACATCAATTTTTTAGAGTTCATGGAAATGACGCTATTTTAACTTAAATTAAACTCTCTCTATATAACAACATTTCAGACTATTATTCTTTATCCATCACTTAAAATTGCAGTTAAATATGAAAACTAAAATATTATAATAATTTTGAATATCTAGGTTGATTTCTTAACATAGCATAACAAAAAAAGATTAAGTAGCAAATTGTCGTAAGGTACAGAGGGGCAAATAAAGTTAGAACGGCACTTTCCATAAACCCTATGTTAAAATTCTATTGATTAGTTTTGAAAGGAGTGTTGGAAAGCATAGAATACCGGGATCGATTTGATCGCTGCTCACAAGCTGAAGAGAGACTTTTTTCCCCATCAATTCAGAAGCCTCGTCAACCAGTGTTGCAGAGTAATCAGTAAAGTTGAGAAGAGCCACCTTCTGCAGTACCACTTCGCCATTAATTTCATATACATCAGTGGATTTTTCACTGTCGGGGAACTTCTTGTTGCCCAATATTGAATCCATTTTTCTTGCTCACTCCCACAAATCACTCTGCTGCGGCTTTGATGAACAATGGAGATAATTGGTTTGCTTCAGTCGTAACTGCTATATAAATAGCTTGCCATGGCGAAGAAGGCTACCATTAGACTTCTGTGGGAGGCATGTTCACGTGTTTCACAATATATAAGATCGTTTAGACTCGTTGGGGTTTAAGACGATTGCCCAGCTACATGAACTTTCTCCGCACACCAACGTGGTTTTAGAGTTAATTGCTTTCCGATTGTATGCATGAACTTGGACGCCAGACATATTTTAACACGTTTTCCCTTTCTCATAATGTTAAACGTTTGACATAAATCCCCTTAAACAGTTTTCGATGACTCTAAAAATATTATGTAGGTATTTATCATAATCGTTTGCATTCGATTTCCACAAAGTTTATCATCATTTGACGTCAAATCAAAAGGACGAGTAGATTTTTTTCTCGAAGAAGAGGGAATAAATTTGGTCATGATGTATGTATCTTTTAAATAACGTGATACATCATCTGCTCAAGGGTTTTAAGTAAAATATAAGAAAGATTCCGGACGGTAGACTGCACTATTCATTTCTCAGGATATCTTTTGACTGTCGTAGAAGTAATTAAAACATGTTCTAGACGTCTTTAACAAGGAAAGGTAATTTTTGAAGAATGTTGAAAAGAATCTCAGCCTAATTGGAACATAGGTAGTTTTCTCTAAAGAATAGAATAACATTATTTCACCTTAAAATTTAAGGTGTGTTTTGTTCAATGTTTTACGATAGATGATTTTAATAAAATAATTTGATAGTTAATTTCTTTGGAAAGTATATATAAAAAATAATATTTATTTATTTATTTAGCATCGTTCTTTAAATGTTAGTTTCTTTACAAAAAATAGTATATATAAAATTAATATGTCATTCTATTAAAAGGGTTGCAATTCAATCGATAAGGATGATGGTGTCATGTTAGCTATTAAAATATAAAATTTTCAAGGTATGGTGATCGTCAAGTTTGATTTTTAACAAGTTTAGTAAATGAATCCCTTGGTCATGGTGCCTTAACTAAAACAAGAGTGTCAATGTATGTTTATGCTTTCTTACCATGTTCTAATAATTTGTACTTAAGTTTGAATATATAGATATATTTTAACAAGTTAGGCTATACCTTACTACCCCTAAATCATGGAAACTTAGTTGGAAAGAGCTTCTAATATACATGTGTATGCTTAGTCAACAACTTGTATCAGCTACTTAAAAGAAAAGATGTCAACAAGTTTATAAATACTAAATGAAAGAATATTTTTTAAAAATTCAGAAGAGAGATGTCGAGAAAAGCACTATATAGATTTCTTATTATTTTTTAGTTATTCCTCTACTCAAGAATGATAAAATCATATGGTCTAGAGTAGAACTAATCTAAATTTCCTAAAACACTAGTCAAATCCAAAGTTATGAAATTTTGATATTCTTGAATACTCATATTGTCAAAGTATTAGATACCACATTTTGAAATTCTTTGAGGAATAATATAAGTCAAATACGTATATCTAGGGAGCTATGCATTTTGAGATTAAACAAATGAAAATATTATAGGGATGATGTATGTAGCTTAGATAATTTAAAAAAAATATGAATATATTATTATGATGGAGTTGTGGTTATTGATTAATATTATCAACTAGCAATGTTAGCTTAATCATTACTGCTAATTTTTTTCAATGTTGGGGCTAATTAGTTCTCACATGTACATGACATTAGTAGCAAACTATGAGACTCGCCTTACAATGATAGATATGTATTCCTTCTTCATGAAATTTATTATTATTATTATGAGATATTGTATGTTCTATTATTATAGTATGGACATAATTTTGATACTATTTTGGTTCCATTATTCATTTATTTATTTTAAGTGTGGGTTCATGTTAATCATACTACAACAATATTATATGAATGGTTAAAAATTAATTAGATGAATGTGTCCCACTACTATTTCATTGTAGGGTTTAATTCTAAGACTTGAACGTTATGATGAATTTCATATGTTGTATCCTAGAAATGTTGTTTATTTAGTAAATTAAATATTAGCATGAAATTACATAATAGAGCCATTTAGTTATGAAATGTCATATTTGAACATATTATATTAATGTCTTGTTGCTTTGGGTATGAATTTCCTTATGATGAATTATCATTTTAAATTAAGAGTGTAAGATGCCCATGGCCAATGGAATTAGGAAGATCATGTGGTAACCCTAATTTGTTTAACCAGTTGAGTTAGCCTAGTTTGTTTGGAGGGACTGACGTATTTTATTGTATATAAAGTATGTTGTAATGTGATATTTTTTTATATTAAATATTTATTTCATTATTGTGAAATGTAATGTTGTGTTCATTTGATGTTTGAGTGAGTCAATTGTAACATTATGTCATCCTAGGTGGGGTATTTTGGAGTATATTGCATATATTTAAGCTATATGAGGATATAGTTTGATAGGATTATACAAGTATAGAGGTGGCATCCCTTATTATAGAGAAATATGTGTTGGCGAGTTTGGTAGTGAAATGATGAATTTGTGGAATGGATGCTAGCATATGTTTTTAGAACATAGAGCACACCCACATTTCCAATTTCATTCAAGGGTAACCCTAAAGATATTAATGAAAAAGAGAAAGAAATATTATAATAGGGTTGTCCCAAGGGATAAATGCAGACTAACAAGGCATCCATCACCAAATGAGAACTTGGAAAAGATAAGGAAATATAAAAACCCTAATTCAATGTAATGACCTACAAAATGACCTAGAAAAGTGAATGAAATGAAACAAAAAAATAAAAAATAGAATGTGTGCACCTAGAAATCTAGAGATGGCTAAGTGGAGCTCTAGAAAATTGGAAAATATGATATTAATGTTGATTGGGACTCATCACCAAGCTGGGTGAATCAATCCAGATCCTGGAAAATTGTGCAAGAATAGGAATCTGCCAAATGGGTATCCAGATCTACATAAATCTAAAAATTGACTCAAATTGGGACTCATTCACCAGAAGTGGTGAATAAGTCTAGTTGAGATTTTCTGATGCTTCAAAGGTTGATCCTACTTTTCTTTATCTACTTTTCCCTTCCTGATTGGTTTCCAGATCTGAATCTCTAATATGCAACCTATAGGTCTTCTCCAAGGTTCTCTGTGACTTGATGACAACTTTGACAACTTTGAATGAATTATAACTTGTCTCCAATATTTCTCCTTAGGAAATATGCAACCTAGACCTATTAATCACACACAAAGGAGAGGGGAAAATGTTGTTGGGTTACTGGATAGTGGTTTTCCTTGGTCAACCCGATTGTTGGTAATTAAACCTTGAAATAAAATCAATTCATCACATGTATATGAAAAGTACCTTATTGAATTGTTACTTAGAAGAAGAAGTGTATACATGGAACAACCACAAGTTTTTGAAGTGCAAGGGAAAGAACATCAAGTCTACAAGTTGGAGAATGCTTTGCGTGGCCTCAAGAAAGCACCATGAGCATGGTATGCTAGGATTGATGGATATTTTTAGAATCTAATGGATTTCAAAGAAGTAAGAGTGAACCTACTCTTTACTACAAAATTAAAGAATGATATTTTTATTGTAAGCTTGTATGTTGATGATTTTTTGTATATGGGTAGCTATTCTAAGATGAAGGATGAATTTGAGATGAAAGATGTAGGTCTCATGAAATATTTTCTAGGAATGGAGTTTTGTCAAAGTGAGAATGAAATTTTCATTTGTCAAACAATGTATGCCAAAGATATGTTGAATTTTTTTGATATGGTTGATTGTAAACCCTGCTCCACTCTAGTTTCTCATGAAGTTGTGTTGTGTAGAGATGATGGTGCTAAAATAGTTGATGAGACAACTTATAGGAGTATTGTTGGAAGTTTGATGTTTCTAACTCACACAAGACTTGATATTGCTTATTTAGTTTCACTTGTTTCAAGGTACATTATAGATCAATGTGAAATACATATAAAGGCAGCCAATAGAATTTTGAGGTATGTGAGAGGCACTCTAAACTTGGGTATTCATTACTACACTTCTAAAAAGTTCAATCTTGTTGGTTTTAGTGATTTTGATTGGGGAGGTAGTTTGGATGATCAAAATTCTACATCTAGTAATTTATTTTATTTTGTTTCAAGTGTGATTACTTGGAGCTCAAAGAAGAAAAGTATTCTTTCCCTTTCTTCTATGAAAGAAGAGTATGTTGCACTCATCTCAGTATATGCACAAGCATTACGGCTTAGAAAACTTCTTGAAGAAATTGTAGAGATACATGTTCAACCTACCATGTTTTTTTGTGATAACATTAGTGCCATCAAATTGGCCAAGAATCCAGTCCATCACAATAGGACAAAACATTTTATTTAAAACATCATTTTCTCTGAGATTTGGTATATCAAATTGTGAGCCCTCTTAGCATCAAGGGGGAGTATGTTGAGAAATGATGCATGCAGACTCACCTTAACTGCTATTCACACTACCATGCTAATTGACTCCAATGTCATGCACGATTTCATTGTTTTCTCCACCATGCTGCACATTGACTTTGTTCCATGCACACCTCTTAGTTTACTGATGGTTTTAGCATTTATTTTATAGAAAGTTAGTGAATAGTTTGTTGTATTAGTTTCAATTATTATTATCTTTGTTTTCACCATAACTGTAGTCTTCATATTAATCGAATAATGCATGCTTGTAGGATGCATAGACTTTGTTTTTGTTCACAATTTTTTTTAGATGTTGTGACCTATGCAACAATGTAATCCTTTCTTATATAAGCATCGTCAATAAAGATATTAATTAAGGCTGTAAAATATAGTGTTGTGTTCTATTTTTCTTGTATGTTATTTCTGCTGCAATATTGTTTTATTTGTTGTTTTTCTTTTAAACCCATGGGATTAGGAATAAAGCTTTATTTAAATTATACAATTCCACTCATAAATTTCAATCAACCACAAGTAGTCGAAGGTAAGATTAACATAGTTAATCAATTTATAATTTCATCGAGTGTCAAACCTAGTCTTTTAGAGAAGTAATTAAACCAATATGCTATGCTACAGTGGATGAGTGTTTGTGGAGAATCGATGAGAAATTTGGGCATGAAAAACTTGCAAGGTTGAATCCAATGGTCTGTTGAGAATGACATGTGTCTCAACCTATGAGTTATTCTCAGAGTTAACTATAACAACTTGAGTACATGAAGGAGGATTTTTACATGCAATATTTTTGCATGTATGCAGTTGTTGCTTCAGTGGTGGAAGTTGTGTTCTCTACTAGTGGTTGTGGTGATCATGATTGCATTAAGTAATTCATGCATCGATTTTTGGATTGAAAGTTTAAAATTAGGTTTGTTTCAATTATTGCATGTGATGAAGCCATCTCTTCATTGTTGTTGATTATTATTAAATATTCTATGCCTTACAGTATTGAGGAGATCAAATTTTTGATAATTTATGACACTATTATGTTGCTAGAATTATCCCAGTTTTTTTTTAAGATTGGTGAACACCTGGAGAAGCTTAGTGCTGATATTTATTGTAATTTTTTTTTACTACTAATACAAAGTACTTTTCTATTGGTTTGTGGGGTTCTTTACCTATAAAGGTTTTCCACATGTAAATTTGTGCATATGTCTGAATGTGTTTCATTCACTATAATAGTTTAAGTATTTGTATAAATTTGCACTATCTCCCCCACATAGATTAGTGTTGGAAGTTTTGTTCCACACATCTACTTCCTTTCAGTTGGTATCAGAGCCTGGCCATTTTCTACCACTTGTCAAAGACCTGTCATGAGTCATATGTAATCAACTACTCAGGGCTCTAAGGCCCAAGGAAACCATACACCATCTGAACTTATTTGTTCTCACTAGCTTCGTTAGTGCATCTACAACATTTATCAAAGTGTCAACCTTTTCCAATACACTTTTCTATCTTCTACCATATCGCAAACAAAATGAAACTGAACATCAATGTGCTTTGTTCTAGCATGGAAAGTGGGATTCTTTGTTCTTGATCCTCACCATCAAAATATGTTCATAGAAAATTTTCAAAGTAAGATACAAGGTAGTCTTACCATGATGAAATTCCCATCCTTTATACATTTGTTTATTTCCTTCTGTGATTATCAAAATTTAGTTAGTAGCCATGATGCAAAGTCCACTTCTAACCAAAATGAGAAGTTCAATTCTCGAAACCAAAACAATTACCAAAATTTTAGAAAGAAGAAAAAATGTTTCCTTCAACTAAACCCCCTCAACAAACAAATGAAAATACCAATAACCAAGTAGTTGTTAAATTTGTGATACCCTTTAGCTATGGGGACCTAAAAATAAAAGATAATTCACTGCCCTACCTATCACCCTTCATAATAAAATGTCACAAATTTTAGAACAATAAATGATTTCCTTGCCTCCTGTTAAAACCTGTGATCCTAACAATTATTTATCACCAAACTGTAGATCAAACACTTATTTCCTTTATCACCAACAAAATGGACAATATACAGAATATTGTAAGCATCTTAAGCATATTATGCAAGACCTCATTGATTCTAGTCATCTTTTCATTGGAGGTGTTAGTGATCAAGGAAATAAGTATTTTTCCCCTCCTAACCAAAAATCACAAATATTTACCAACCCTATGCCTAATCATAACATTTCATTTGTCAAATCTTGTGAAACTACAAAGATTGATGTGATGAATGTTGACACAGATGATGAGAACATAGATACAATTCAACAAAGTCCTATGAGTACTAATCAATAAGAACAAAATCATATCGATGGTTTGGTTGCATTGGTTGAAACTCAACATAGTAAGGGTTGAATTGAAAAACCTCTTGAGATTGATTTTTCATCACAAGATATAATTAAACATGCACCTAATGGTCCACTTTATATAGCTAGTCATATCTATGATAAGCCCACCAATGTGATATTAATAGATCCCATCTATGGAGAGAATGTGATCACCGAATAATTCTTACTTCTACATGAACTTTATCAAGATATATACGATAAAATGAAAGCATGGATCAAGAAACATAATGGTTTTGCTTGCCCTACGATGGGATGGATCACCTTACCTTTTCAAATAGGATTGAAAACATTAGATATCTCATTCTCCATCATCTCACAATCAAACCAATTTCATGTTAAGCTAGGCTATTTGTGTTTTCACTCCATGAATACAATCCCTTCCATTGTGCATAAATGCTTAAAATTTACCTTTGACAATGAAATCTTTACCATCCATCATAGTGGCTTTAACTCGTTGTCTTCCCATGAAAAATTGTCACTACATTTCTTTTGGCCCGAGCCTATACAACCTATTAAACCATGAGAAGATTTATTTTTCAAATGCTAAAAAAAGTTAAGGGCAAAGAAAATAGAAGAATTATCCCTCTAAAACATGCCTAAACCTACAATCGAGCCTACCATCCTTGATGAAACCATGATTGAACCTAAATATATTCCCAATGACCAAGACCAACCTAAGGAAGAAACTTCATCTCCTTCCTAAAAAGACCAAGAGACAATAAAAACAACCCCTTCACACATCCTAAAATAAAAAAATGTTTACAAATTCAAATATAAAGTGGTTGAACAACCTCCTATGGTTCCTTTCATTCCTCCCCTTGGGGAAGAAAATAAACCTATGGTTGATCAACCTGCTCCTACATAGACACAACTTGAAAATAGAAGTAAAAGAAGCATAGGTGATAGAGAGCATAGGTGTAGATTCCATCCCATTTCTCATAGGCTATCTGAATAAACAAAGAAAATTAAAATCTAAATATGACTGAAGCAATGCATGACAATCCTCCCACTTTTCCAAAACAGAAAGATCATATAATGAAACCACAGAAAGAGTTGAAACCTTCCTTAGACATTATCATTTGACCTCCTCTTGTGATTAATTTAGATGATGAGGAGGATATTAATAAAATTAATGAGGATGTGCATAATGAATTGAATAAATTATTTTCCTCTTCCATCAGACTAAATGATAATTCTTCTAGGAAGAATGTTGATCTTGGTAATGACCCTAGTTCGACACTTTCTATTGTCACTTTAGCCAGTTGACCACCTTCGATATACAATGAACATGATTGGGATGTAGACAATCTTCTTTAGGTTGAATCGCATGTGCCCTCCTAGTCTTTTACATTATTTATTTTTATTTTGTGTGATTACATGTGCGTAATGTGATTTTCCATTATGTTATGTTTGATGTATCTCTCTCTTTGTTGTATTCCTCTATTTGTACCTTCATTCTTCTTTATTTTTTGAATCTTTTAACTCTTTCTTTATCTCTTTCATTTGTCTTTTGTTTTCCTTTTGGGGATGATGTAAGGCATTGAGACATTCATGTCTCTTCCATGTTGACCCAAAATATTTTCTTGTTCTTTTCTTTGTCTTGTGTTTTCCTTTTGCGGATGACACAAGGCATCGAGACATTCATTTCTCTTCTATGTTGACCCAAAATCCTTTTTATTTTCCTTTATCTTTTCTTTGTCTTGTGTTTTCCTTTTAGGAATGACACAAGGCTTCGAGAAATTCATGTCGCTTCGATGTTGACCTGAAAGGTTTTTTTTTTTTTTTTGCTCTCTCAGTGTCATTCTTTTACTTCTATGAGTATTTGGGGAATGATGATAGTTCCAGGCTCTAAAATATTGTAGCAAGAATATAGTGACTCCAAATCTATAGATCCCTCATGTTTTTGGGTTCTTCTTATAGTGGCAACCCCTCTCTTTTCTCTTTTGCATGACGTAGCTTCATTTGGAGACATGTGACTTGCATAGGGATTTCCAAGTTAACTCTCATGTCCTCTTTATTGTTAGTAGCTATCATTTTCTACTTTAAGGTAATTTCTCACATCATGTGTTTAACAATTCCTTTAAAGTGGGGGCATACATTAGCATTATTCTTTTACTTAAATTTTCTTTTTCATGGTTCATGGTGTAGTCTTCTTATTTCATATGATGCATTTTTCACTTTGTGGTTGACGTTGGGTGTGATGTACTTAAAAAGTGTGATCTCTCTTAACATATTATATTACTCTTAGTGTCTTGATGCAGCACACTACATCCCCTAAGTTGTGAATCTTCTATTCTTTTATTGGTCCTCTCTTGGATATATTAGGCACAATGTTCCCTAAGTTAAAGACCTCGCATGAATTAAGCAAGACTCCCTTGAACATTCCTTAATTTTGCATTTACATTTTCAGTTATATGGCCACCTTGCATAATACACAGGTTTCATTTCTATTGAGTCATCTTTTTTGTTCATGAGTTCCAAGCATAAAAGGTTTTGCTTGCCTCATGAAGATCGAATTCATTGTTCATGAGATCCACTCATATGAAGTTTCGCTTGCCTCATGAAGCATGAAAAATATTTTTGTGTGGTGCCTTATTAAAGTTATTAGGAGGTATAAATTTTGTATGGTTTGATGGGAAGCTCGATCGAGGCATGACTTTCCCTTACCCACTCACATATGAGTGTGACTGCATACCAACCATGTGTGTTTGTGTTGCACCTCTTTTAGATTCTCACCCAACGAACATCCTAAAGTTTTGTTGCCTCAAAGAAAGCTTGTATTTTTTGGACATAAAACCTAGATCTGATCGACATCGCGATGGAAAAATGGTTGAAGCTTGATCTGACTCTTTTATTTTATTTTTCTATCTTTGGTACTGTATGCTTGTTCATTTATGATGCTCTTTATTATTTTTACGTGTGTTCTTTTGTGCCTATGTTATTTTGTCATGAGATCTTGATCCTAGAGGATTGATCACCCCTATTGAAGTGAGTTTTCCTACTTTAGTGTGATTTTGAAGCAAGTTCATCCTCTCACTAAAGTGGAGGCTAAATGTAGTGTTGAAAAATTTCATCAGTAACATTTTCATGCTTGTTTGGGCCCTCCTTGAAAACTAAGATTAATGATTCCTTTAATTAGTGTTGCAATGTGTATAAAACACTCATATTAGGGTGTTGCCACAATAGTGGTTTACAATTTCTGAGAGGAATTGATTTTTGCTGAAATCTCATATTTTTAGAAAATATAATGATTTAAGCCTTAAAAAGTTTCATTTTAGGGATTCCAATTGAAAAGGGTTTGATCAAACCACCTTAGATCAAACCCCCTTGGATAGAACCTCACTAGTTTTAAACCATCCCTATAAATGAGTCTCCTTTACACCTATCAAAATGCTGATAAAAAAACACTTTTGATTTACCTTTTGGGGGATCAAATGAATTCATTTAATTTAATTTTGAAATGATTATGGTAGTCATTAGAATAAGCTATCCAACAATTATAATTTTAATATGTTTTGGTTTTATTACGTATTTGTTTTTTCAGTTTTATTAAACATAGGTTTTTCAAAGAAAATGAAGGTCTTTGTTTTGTACATGTGGAAAAATAGCAGATTATCAATTTTTTTTTTTTGAAAAATATGAGTGCACTAGATATTGAAGTCCTTGATCCAAAAAAAAATAAAAAATTGAATTTCGATATATACAAAATTGTTTGCGCATTATACAATCGCGCTATGTCTGAATTGTAATTGGTTTGACTTCGAAACTTGATTAAAGAAAAAATATTCAATAAAAAACTATCTAACCAAGTGGAAGCACTAGATATCGGAGTTAAAAATATAAATTCAAAAGAATTATAATTTTATCCTTCATGGAAAAAGTTATGCATTATATGGTGTGCGTCACTTTTTAAAAATGTTGTTTTCTGAAAAAAAAAAATTTCGTGGGAGATGGAAAAAGAATTGCAATTTGATTCCCAAAATATTGAAAAAATATTTTAAAATCTAAGGAAAAAATGTGATGAGACTCTAGTTTTCATCATCTTCAAATTCCTCATGTTTTAGCCGCTATAGGTGCCCGAATGTGAAGATTTAGTTAAAAATAATAATTTCAGTGTCTAGTTTTGTAAAAAATTGTAAACCAATATTGTGGGATCACCCATTAGGTCTTGGGCCCTTATGAATTAAATAAACCTAATCCTACCTTATTTGGAGTGTTTTAACACACTTTCACACTTTTTTAGGGTTGTTATTAATAATTAGGATTCTTTATCCTTTAATTGGCCTTATTTTGCATCCACAAGCCTCATTTAATGCATCTTTTTTAGGAAGATCCCAACATAAATCAACATCCAATCATAATGAACAAGTGCTTTTAGGTTGTGTGGCCCACATTTAGTGATCTGGGACTCATTCACCACCTAGGGTGAATGAGTCACCTAAGTTTTTGGATTTTGATCTTGGTTTTACACCTTTCTAAGCATTTTCGAAAATGGTCCCATAAATTATGCTTAATGGGACACATTTTAGATCTTAGGTGAACGAGTCTTGTGTGGCCCAAAATTAAAATTAATTCACTTTTTTGGCGAGATTTTATCCTCCTAGATCTGATGTCGGCTTGTCATGTTGTAATTTTAGGAATTCTTATATAATTCATTATAAATCCAAGTTTATTTCACTTATTTTCATCCTAACAAGCAATCATGTGACCTAGCAAGTTGAAAGAACATCCTTATAGAAAATTGGAGTTTACAAGATCATTCAAGTGTCTACAAGAGCATTCAATTATCTTCAAGAGCATATTATCAAGAATATTAGAGAATTATTCAAGCATCAAGTGTCATGTCAAGGACTTCATACTTCATGTTTGTTTATGAGCTAACAATTGTGATGTAGGGTTTTATAATTCAAGCTAGCATTCCATTCAGGATCTATCCTATTCAAACATGAGTCAAGATCTACATCCATTGGAGCCATCTCATACATGTTTGTAGCCTCTTATTGCTAGGGTTTGGTGAGTTACAACATCATATTTTGTTCATTCATCATTCTCATTCCTATTTCATTTCATTTCAAGATTTGATTACAAAAACAAGTTTGATTGAGGTAAACCCCTAGCCACTAAAAAAAAAACATTTCTCCCTCCCTTTAGTGTGTGATTTATAGGTTTAGATTGAAGACACACTTAGGATAAAGTTTGTAGAAAGTTGTCAAATTTGTCACCTTGCATTAGAGATACTTGGAGAGCTTCTACAGGTTGCAAATTAGGGTTTCAGATCTAGAAATCCATTGGGAAGCACAAAGGAGACCTTAAAGACTAGATTCATACTTTTAAGCTTCAAAAAACCCTAACTGGATTGATTCACCATTTCTAGTGAATGAGTCCCAGTCTAGGTCAAAATTCAGATACCGATTTGCTAGATTCTTATTTATGCACAAAAATCCAGATCTGGGATTGATTCACCTAGCTTGTCATATGAGTCCTAGTCAACATTAAAGTTAAAATTTATATCATTTTAGAGCCTCATCTAGTCTCTTTCCATTTTCTAGGTGCATACATTTCAACTTGTAGCTTTTTGTTCTGTTTTATATACTTTTCTAGGTGATTTAGTTAAGAATTGCATCAAAGTAGGATTAACATTATCTCTTGCATTGCATATGTGTTTCCTAGTTCTTACTTGATGGTGAAACCCTCATTATTTTACATTCAACCCCTAGGAAAACCCTATTGTAAGACCCCTTTCTCCTTTGAATTGAGATCTCTAGGGTTTGTTCTTGAAGCAGAGAGAGTGAATATTGTTATTTTATCTCCCAAGCATAGAAAGGAACAATTTTCTACCTTTCAGTTATTAACATTATTTAAAAATAATATAATAAGAAAATTTGTACAAAGTTGAATTTATTTTTCAAAATTCTATTCCTTTTTTGAAAAAAACGTAAATCTATTTGGTGAGAATTTAAAATTTTAATGTAGTAGTATTAAATTTACAATAAAAAATAAAAAGAAAGTGCATGTTTGACCAACCTAACTACAAGAAAAAAGTAATATATCTATTCAAAACTCTAAATGTAATTATAGGACACATTCTTTGATGTGCCACATTATTTTTTGTAATTTTTTTATAAGTAAATAATTAGTTATGAATGTTTTATTAATTTTTTTAAAAATATTAAAACTTGTTTGTCTGACCACCATAACTTGGTCTAAAATTTATGAAATTCAATTTTTTTTTTTTTTATCCTCTATTAAGGGAAGCATAGAATATGCTACATCTTTTGGATTCAAAAAATGTGAAATCATTTAGGAATTATATATTTTTTCAATTAGACTACCAATTAGGAATTTAGTCAGAATGTATGTATAAAATGAATAATAATTATTTATTTAATTCCAAATAAGGAATATATTATATTTTTGGAAAGCTTACAATTTTTTCAACAAACCCTTTTTATTTCATCAAATTTTAATAAAAAATTCATCAATCATTTTTGTTCATATCGCCACTTTTTGGACCCACATGATCCTACAGTCACCCTCATATTTATTTTTTGCTTGTTAATTATATATGACACATTGCATTTGGTATCAGGGCTTAGGGTTCAACACTAAGCCTATGATCCCATAATGGTTTAAGTTAGGGTTAGTTGACCCTTAATTTAATTTTGAGTTTAATGAACCTGAATTGAATGCATGTATGGGGAGGTCAAGTTTAGGGAGAAAGAAGGGGAGGACCCTTAGGAATAATAAAAAGAGTGGCTCCACCAAAGTTTGATTGAATTACATTGGAGATGGAGCAGAGGCCAGGATCATTGAAATGGAGAAGTATTTCAAGCTTCAAAACTTTTCAAATGAAACTAAGGTTATATGGGCAACCTATCAGCTCTCTGGTGAGGCAGCTATCTAATGGGATAATGAAATGACAAAATAGAAAATACAACATGGAGATACCATATGGAAATAGTTTCTCTTGTATTTTTCAAAAAAATGTGGCTCCCTCAACACTTCTTTGATAAGAAGATAGAGTTCTAAAAATTAGCTCAAGGAGCATGTCAATAACCCAATACTAGGAAAAATTCACTCATTTGTTGAATTACGTGCCATAGTATCAGATCGATGAGCTCTTTTAAATTAGGACTTTATACTTGGGTTGAGACCTCATATTAAAGTGAAGGTAGACTTGCATAACTCAGTGACCATGGAGGAGGTCTTCAAGAAGGCCACCAAGAAAGAACACAAGTTCCAACAACTTTCCAATTTCTGAAAAAAAAATAGATTTTAAGTCTCTATTCAGGAATAAGAAATTTCAAAAGGAGACAAACCTTGGAAGATCAATAATTTGAAGAGGGGAAGTGATTCACAAGAGAAAAAAAGGGAAATAGTGGCAGAAAGAATAAGAAGGCCAAAAACAACAAAGGAAACTTTAATAATAAGAAAAAGAGCTCCAAGGAGGATAGGTCGGGAGGTAGAAAAGGGAATTGTGATGGTTTTTACACCTATGAAGGTTATCATTATGCACCAAGTTTCCTACAATGTTCAAAGTTACAAAAGGAAGGAAACCAACATCAAATTTATGCAGCAAAAAATGATAGGCAAGTTGAATATCAAGCCTCATCAATCCATCTGTCTGGTAAGATTTATGGAAAACTTGTTTCTATTTTGATTGATATTGGAGCTACTAAATGTTTTTTTGATCTGAGAGTGGTTTATAAGCTATCCATTAAATCTAGACACGTGGCTAATTCTTGGATGGTCCAATATGGAAAATGAGAAATTTAGAGGGTGGACTCATGTCTCTATAGCAGTGAGTTAGAGCTTCCTAGTTTCTTGACTCATGTCAAAATTTATGAGGCACCTTTAGGATCTTATGATGTAATATTGGGAATTAAATAGTTGATAGAGAAAAATTCCATTGTAAATTATGAGGATAAGATGGTGAATTGTTTTGATGACTATGGAAATTCGGTTGACATTCTTGGAATCTAGAGACCACTAAAGCTTAAATATTCTTATAGTGTCTCAGATAGAAGAATATCTTTTGAAATCTATCCAAGTGATCATTTTATTAGGACAGGGTCTATTACCTTGGTCACATCATATTGACAGAAGGAGTCTTCGTAGATCTCCAAAAGATTAAGGCAATAGTAGAATGGACAACACCTCAGAGTGTGACTAAAGTGTGAAGCTTTATGGGACTAGTTAGAAGTATTCTACATAAAGTATGTATAGGGATTTTCTCAAATTGCATCCTCAATCACATCTCTTTAGAGGAAAGGGGATTTTTTTGAATGGTGGGAGAAGTGTTAGCAATATTTTCAACTCTTGAAGGAGACACTCACTAGAGTCCCAAAGTTTAGTATACCTAATTTGAATGGTCAATTTACAGTGATCACAGATGCTTTAGGAGATGGTGTAAGAGATGTATTAATGCAATATGGGCAAGTGGTAGCATATGAGTCAAGGAAGCTTAAATAGAATGAAACAAACTATGCACCAAATGATTTAGAATTGGCTGCAATAGTACATGCCTTGCAGATGTGGAGGCATTATTTATTGGGAAAGCCATTTGAGCTCAAAATAGATCATCTAGGATTGAGATATATCTTCACCCAACCAAATCTCAATCTACGTCAGCAAAGATGGTTAGAATTCCTTAGTGAGTATGACTTTGGAATTGAGTATATTAAAGGAAAAGAGAATAAAGTAGTTGATCCTCTTAGGAATAAGATATCTAGTAGCCATGACCTTGACTATTGCAAGAATGGAAAGGATGAAGGTGTTGTCATTGATGTCAGCTGGTCAATTAGTTATAAATTGGTTGTTGTTGGCTATATATGTCAAGGATATTGAGAAAATTGTATTGAAGAAAGACTGCAAGTGTTTAATGGTTGCTTCATGTTTTGATTCTATGTTTGTCTGGTTTAGATATGTTGATCATGGTTGTTAGATGATGTTATATCCATATTTTTAGCTATTGATTCATTGTATAGTGCAAGTTATGTTCACCAGTTGTGAACTTTGGTTTTTTATATTTTTGGTTGAGGTCCAAGAGAAATTTTGTTGGTATGGATTTCTCTTTGGTAAAGTCTTATGACTTGTAGTTCTCCAATTGATTTGCCTTGATTTTTTTGAAGATAATTTTGGCACCTGCAAGATTAATGCTTAATGGTTCTATGTGTTTTACATTGGTTGGGATGACCTTGTGTTGAACACTACTTTCAAAGATGATGAAGCATGTCAGATCTATTTGGGTCCTATGAATCATGTGTTTGGATTTCCCTCATTCTAATTCCACCCTAGGATGTTTTTGGTGCCAACCTAATTTGAATTTAATTTTGGATGGCTGAATTTGGATATGTTTCAAAGTTGAAGATGGTATAAATATAGGATGAGTTAGTGGTGAAGAATATATAAGAGAAAATAATAGAGATAAGTGAAAATAAAAAGAGAAAATAGATGTGAGATTGATGCAAATAAGTGAGTGTGTGTGATGTGAGTGTGGTAGATCAGTGTGAAGCATAAATGCTAAGTTTTTGGATGTAGTGAGCAGAAGGTATACTCTATCATTCATGCATGTTTGTGATTATTTGTGATGTATTTCTCTATTGCATTGAGATTGTCATCTTTCGAGAATATATCTCTTCTATCTTCTTCGTATCTTTATGGAACTGAGCCCTCCAGGTTGTTAGCCCTTTTGGATATTGTGTCTTGTTCTAGATAGTGAGTCTATGTTTTTGTAGTGAGCCTTGTTTCATAGGTAGTGAGTCTCTTGTAATAAGTTTTGATATTCTCTATAGTATGATTTAATCCTCATTATGGTTTTTCCCTTATTGGGTTTTCCATGTAAATTTGGTGTTGTTGTGTTTGTGTGATGGTTTAGTTTTTGTAGTTGCACTTAATGTATAATCATTTAAGTGGTGTTAAGAAGTAGTTTCGATATTTGAATTAAAATTTTAATTATGTGACAATTGATGCACATCCCTCTTAATTTTCCTATTCAACACTTGAAACTATTGAATTTAAGGAAAAAAATGATGCAACACTTACAACTGGATGAGCATTACGAAAAGGTTAAGAAATCTCCTCAGGTGAAACCTTTAGACGATCGATATGATGGGTATGAAATTGAACCATCTATGGAATCCTAAGATACTAGAAGAGAATGTAAATTATAGACTCTAGAGAACTTAGAAAGTTGTTCTTGGAGGAAATCAACAATGCACCATATCCAGGACACCCCAAAGTTGTCAAGATGATTGTAGAATTGAAATCTTCATATTTCTTTCCTAAGTTCAAGAAGTATGTAGTCGAGTATTTAGCTAGATGGTTGGAGTGTTAGTGAGTCAAGGCTAATTATATGCATGTAGCAGGGCTTCTTTATGGTCATCATGATATACTTGAGTACAAGTTGCATGTGATCAGTATGGACTTTATCTAAGGGTTTTCATTGAGAAAAATCAAGCATGATGTCATCTTTGCAGTAGTCAAAATATTGACAAAGGTGGCATATTTAATTCTAGGGAACCTTAAGGATGGATTGTTGACCTTGGCTGAAAATTTTGTCCAAGATATCTTCCATTTGCATGGAGTTATAGAGACTATCATACCCAATAGGGATACCTAGATGACGTCCATATTTTGGAAAACTTTGAATGCAACTTTGCGAACAAAGTTGAATTTTAGTGAACATGTCATCCTTAGACTAATAGTCAAATAGAAAGAGTCAATTAGGTAGTAGATGATATCCTACGAATGTATTGCATGGACCAATAGTATAAGTGGTAAGAGTATTTACATATAGTAGAATTTGCATATAATAACTCTTTCCATGTGTCTTTAGGTATGGAACCTTTCGAGGCTCTTTATGGATGAAACTTTTGTACACCTATTAGTTGGGATAGGTTGGAATGCAGGATTATAGTGGGTCCTAAAATACTCAAGGAGATGGAAGAGCAGGTGTAACTCATCAAGGGAAGACTAAAGGAAGTGGCTGATAGATGGGTAAAAGTCCAATGTTGTGTCATACTTTTATAAAGGAACCGACTGTTGTTCCTATAGCACACATGCCCCGTTCAGAATGGGGACCCTCTTTCTTTTGCCCTGCTGGGTAATTTTGTTGCCGCCTCATTTTACATGCCCCCATTTTGGTGTCCTTAATGATCAACATGCCTCTCAAGTCTCATCTTAGGTTGACCATGTGTTGCCCCTCAAAGTTTTTTGATTCCTAAAGCTTCCTTAATATTTCACCCTTTGCTAATGTCTGTGGGGCCTCTTAGGCCCAGACCATCAGAATTCCTCTCTCGGGTTTCCCTTTCTATTTTTCCTTTTCTGACATCTTTCAGTCTACACCTTTTCGGCTTTTAGGTCCCAACTTCCTATTTTCCATTCGGTGACCTGTATTCAATATGACATTTCATCGTGCCTTTCGGACCTGACCCTTCGAGTCTCCCTACCCGGGTTTCCTTCTTGTTTTCACCATTTTGGATGGTCATCGGCCAACGTCTTTACGGTCTTTGGACCTTGGCACCTGCTAAGCTGTTAGATTTTCACTTGGTGAGTTTTTGGACAGCCATGACCTCATGTCATTCTAGACCTTGGGCTGCGGTCTTCCTGCCATTGTCCTTAGTTTGAATCCACCAACCCCACTGACCATCATACCTACATTTATTAAGGACAATAATTGTGATTAGGGGCATAATATTGGGTTCAACATGTCATTTTCACATGGCAAGAATAGAAGAAAAGTGTAGTGCCATCATCATCCTCGTGCTTGAGCTTCCACTTCATCGTTCTTCATGAATTCGATGTCCATCTTCATCAGGTCTTTAAGGTACACTTTCCATCCAACAACCCACTCCTTATTTTCATGATTTCATGCTTAAACAATGGAAACTAAGGGATACTTTAACATGAACCTGATAGAGGGGAGACCATGCCACAAAACCCATGTGTTCTATTTCGAAAACATCCCTTAGAAACTTCAAAAAATTGAATTCAGAGCCTTGCTATCCCATCGCTATTCTTCAGGTAGGTGTTGGTTCCCTCCAGGCCTAAGAATCCCCAATGCCATGATCATTTAACATGCAAAATTGATGAACTTGCCTCAGTGGCAAAGCTCCTCGCAGGTTCTAGACTCCAAAACTCCCCTCTGGATGGCCGCTCCTTGTCGGTTGTTTCAAATGACATTTCCCTCATGTCTCTCCGGACTTTGGACCCTTGATGGCATATTGATGTGAAACTTGTCATAAAAATGATGTATCCAGGCACCCATCACATCTCTGTCCATGGACTTTTGTCCCTGAACCATCACTTCTAGTTCACCATTTTCAATGGTTGTTAAGGGATTTCCCTTCAAGACCTGGACCTCGAACTCGTGAATTCCATCTGAACAAACTAGTTGAAAAATCAAGAAAATCCCTAAGTTGCTAGCATTCATTGGGTCCTAATCTCCGGACTTCCATCTGCGGGCTATCGTTGCTATTTTGCTATTTTTAACATCCATAGAGTGATTGCCTCCTGGCTCCTAGGTCCTGAATGCTTCCCCGCCAAAACAATTTTAACAAAAATTTTCAAGTCCTTGCCTTTGTCGGACCTCTCCCCCTGAACTTCCACCATCAAGATTCCATCCCATCTCGGCTATCCCAAACATCAAACCCAAACTATCTTTCTGGCTCCCAGGCCTTGAAATCCCTATCTCTGCCAAATTTTGACAAGTGATGTGGGGTGAAACTTCTTTGTGGATCTGAGAGTTCAAGATGTTGGCTCCAAACTTATATCCCTACTTCACCATTTCACATGACTATCATGTAGAGGCCTCCTGGCCCCCATGACCCAGGCTCTAAAATGACTAAAAAATTGCAAGGGCTATCCCACGACCTTCCGCCTCCCAAGTTTCAGACTCCGGAACTCTGCCTCCTGAAGGCCATTTCTCCAAAGCTTTTCCAAATAGCTAACACTTGGAAACCTTCCCTTAGTTTAATCTTGGGCCCCGAAATCCTGATCTCCGCCAAGTTTTGACAAGCAGTGTGGGGAAAAACTTCTCTGTGGATCCGAGAGTTCGGGATGTTGGCTCCAGACTTCCATCCCTAATTTTTTGTTTCACATGGCTATCATGCAGTGGCCTTCTGGCCTCTGCATCCCAGGCTCTCGAATGAATAAACAATTGCAAGGGCTATCCCATGGCCTTCTGCCTCCCGAGTTTCAGAATCTAGAACTCTGCCTTTGGAAGGTCGTTTCTCCAAAGTTGTTCCAAATAGATAACACTTGGCAACCTTACCTTAGTTTAATCTCAAATGCCTCAATAATTCTAACTACTTATGATTATTGCACTAGATGGACATAAGCAATTTCATGTAGGCAATGGACAATGGAGCTAGTAACTAATTTTTTGGAAAGTTTTATTTTGAACCGTTTTGGTTGTCCTTATGTGTTAGTATGTGATAATGGCCATACATTTGCATCATTAAAATTCACTGGTTGGGCCTTTGATTATGGAATTGCACTCAAATTATCCTCCAACTATTATCCCCAAGGCAATGGTCTCACCGAATCCACCAACAAGAACTTGATTACCATGATCAAAAAACTACTTGATAGGAATCCCAAGGAATGGCACACCCAGCTCCATTTTTCCCTTTGGGAAGATCGTACTCGCAATAAGGTTGCCCTCAGAGATTCCCCTTACCACCTCATTTATGGCTTAGAGCCTAGTTTCCCGATACACTTGAAAATCCCTACCCTCTAATTCATCATTTATTTTTATGAAGGAGGGGATCGTAGAGAAGCTCACCTGGCTGAGTTGCTACAATTAGAAGAGGTACGAGACTATGTAATAGTAAACTTCACTAAACATCAGGGCATATTCAAAAGATGGTTCGATCGCCGAGCCAAAATTAAGGCCTTTTGAATTTTTGATCTAGTCCTATATTGGGACAAAGCCTAGGAAAAAAAAGGGGGACATAAAAAATTAGACAAGCTTTGGCTTGGCCCCTTTCAGATTGCTGAAACTCTCAAGGATAATGTTTTTCGCTTAAAGACCTTAACTCGTGAGGACGTCTCATTGCCTATCAATGGGAAACATCTTAATCATTATTTCCAAGACAAAGCTCTTTTCGAGCTGTCCTTGTAAATACTTGTAAATAGGTTAGGGTAGGTTTCCTTGCTTTGCTTTCTTGATCTTTTGTTTTGCTCATTCCCCAACAATTTTTCCCCCTAAGAGTGTCTCCTTGTTTCCACTGCAGTGGTCTTGCTTGGCTTGATGAACGATTCACTCTACTGCTTTCTCATGTCTATTCTCTATATAAGCCTTCATTCCCCACTACCGATCTTTGAAAAGCCCTAAGCATTGGTTTCCTCTTTTGAACTCTGGACTAATCTAGGATTGTATCCTTGTTTGAATCTCTTGTGATTATCATGGATCATGCACAAAACACACCTTAAAGATTTCCAAAGAATTGTGTGGTGATTGCTGGGAGGGATGGACAAGTGAAAAATCTAAAGTCTACTCTAGTGACCACTATGATTCCCAAACCCATAGTGAGCTTCAATGCATGCATGATTGAGCAAAAGAAAAGAAAAGAACTGTAAAGAAATATCAAAGAATGAAAGAAAATACAAAATCATGCAACCATAGGGGTGTATGAATATGTCTACTAGGGCTATGGACGCTTGGTTGGTAGTAGAGCTATGTTCATGGGGTCACAATGACAACTCTGTGAGGGCTATAGACACTTGCCTAGTAGCGGAGCAATGTCCAAGTTACTTTTGGGGTCCAACAAATTATGTAGCTTGTCCCTCTTGATCAATAGTTGTTCGTGCAATTTCTAAGGAAAGGGAAATGAACTCACCATGCACACACATCCATGATGATATCATGGTATGGTTCAACCTCAGTTCTCCTCCTAAAATTGTTCTTAGTTGAGCCTTTGGAACTAGTTTCTGGTTTGCGCAACCAAAGATTTTGTGTTCGAGATGAATACTTATCTTTAGAACACCAGGAGCGTTCTCTCTAGTGGAGTTGTCATTTTTTGTGCCTATAGCACATGCCTCATTCTGAATGAGGACCCTCTTTCTTTTTCCCTGCTAGGTCATTTTGTTGCTGCCTCATTTTGCATGCCCCCATTTTGGTGTCCTTAATGATCAACATGTCTCTGAAGTGTCATCTTAAGTTGACAATGTGTTTCCACTCAAAGTTTTTTGAGTCCTAAAGCTTCCTTAACATTTCACCCTTTGTTGATGTCCGTGGGGCCTCCTGGGCCCAAATCGTTAGAATTCCTCTCTCGGGTTTCCCTATCTATTTTTCCTTTTCTAACAGCTTTCGGTCTATGCCTTTCTAGATTTCGGGTCTCGGCTTCTTGTTTTCCATCCGGTGACTTGTATTCAATCTGAAATTCCATCATGCCTTCTAGACCTGACCCTTCGGGTTTCCCTGCGTTAGTTTCCTTCTAGTTTTCACCATTTTGGATGGCCGTCAGCAAATGTCTTTCTAGTCTTCAGACCCCGACACTTGCTCAACCATCGGACTTTCACTTGGCAAGTTTTTGGATTGCCGTGACCTCACGTCATTCTGGACCTCAGGCTCCGGTCTTCCTGCCACAGTCCTTAATTTTAATCCACCAACCCCACCGGCCACCGTACCTACATTTATTAAGGACATTAATTGTGATTAGGGGTATAAATATTGGGTCTGACATGTCATTTTCACATCTTAGGAAGAACGAAAAAGTGCAGTACCATTTTTGTCCTCATGCCCGAGCTTCCACTTCGTTGTTCTTCATGAATTTGAAGTCCATCTTCATTGGGTCTTCAAGGTATGCTTGCCTTCCAACAACCTACTCCTTCTTTTCATGATTTCTTGCTTAAACAATGGACACTAAGGGATACTTTAACATGAACCTAATAGAGGGGACACCATGCCACAAAACCAATGTGCTATATTTCCAAAGCATCCCTTAGAAACTTTAAAAAATCTAATTCGGAGCCTTTTTGTCTCGTTGCTATTCTTCGGACAGGCGTCAGTGCCCTGCGGGCCCAAGACTCGCTAATGCTGTGACCATTTAACATGCAAACATGATGAACTTATCTCGGTGGCAAAGATCCTCATGGGTTCCTGACTCTGAAACTCGACCTCCGGATGGCCGCTCCTTGTCAGTTCTTTCAAACGAAATTTCCCTCATGTCTCTCTGCACCTCGGACCCCGGATGGTAGATTGACGCAAAAATTGTGATACAAATTTTGCATCTAGGCACCTGTCAGGTCTCTTTCCATGAAATTATGTCCCTGAACCATTGCTTCTAGTTCACCATTTTCAACTGTTGTCAAGGGATTGCCCTCTGAGACCCGGACCCTGAACTCGTGAATGCCATCCAAAAAAACCAGTTAAAAAATCAAGAAAATCCCTAAGTTCCTAGCATTCCCTAGGTCCCAATCTCTGGACTTTCATCCATGGGCCACCGTTTCTATTCCACCATTTTAAACGATCATAGAGTGACTGCCTCCCGGCTCCTGGGTCCTGAGTGCTTCCTCGCCGAAACAATTTTAACAAAAAATTTCAAGTCCTTTCCTCTGTCGGACCCTGCCCACTTAACTTCTGCCATTGGGCTTTTGTGCCATCTCAGTCATCCCGAACATCAAACCCAGACCATCTTTCTGGCTCCCGAGCCCCAAAATCCTGATCTCTGCCAAGTTTTGACAAGTGGTGTGGGGCAAAACTTCTTTGTGGATCGAAGGGTCTGGGATGCTGGCTCGAGACTTCTGTCCCTGCTTTGTTGTTTCATGTGGCTATCATGCAGTAGCCTCTTGGCCTCCATAGCCTAGGATCTCGAATGACTTAAAAATTGTGAGGGTTGTCCCATGACCTTCCGTTTCTTGAGTTTCGGACTTAGGAACTCCGCCTCCGGAAGGCCATTTCTCCAAAGTTGTTCCAAATAGCTAACACTTGGTAGCCTTCCCTTAGTTTAATCTTGGATGCCTTAAAAATGACCTAAATGACCTCCAATTTGAAAATGAATGATGGCCCAAGTGCTAAAATGTGATCACCTTCCTCATGGACCCTTCGTTATCTAAATCCAAGATCAAGAAAGATCATCCGAGTCTTCCTGCTCTATTCGCCCTTTAGAACAACATTCTGACAAGGGAAGTCTGACCTTTCAGGCTTGGGTCAACTAGTTTCCCACCAATGAACCTTCAATGAAAAACCCAACTAAGTGTTAGATGTTTGAATGATAGATTATTTGATCTAACCATGTTTTGGAGGGATTTGGATAACCATTTATATCGTCATGATAGATTGTACTTAACCATACTTCTATGTGCAAGATATATAGAATTAGGTGCAGAAGCCTTCGATGCATCCAAATACAAAGGAAAGATAACTACCAAAGCTCTCGAAGTCAAGGAGGATAAGGATCAGATGAAATGCAAATTTCAGGGAGTGTTGTTGCATTCCAAGGTCACGACTAGGTGGAAGGACATCATTGACACGAATATTGGGTATTTCAACATCGATGAGTTCATACAAAGGGTTAGAAGAAGCCCCAAAATAGATAATACAAGACTCATTAGGAGTAGTGGAATAGCAAAGGCTACAAGTTTCCCTCCCACCTTGATAGCCCCTGAGCTGGTAATGGCATGCAGAGAGGCATATCAGCTAGAAACAAGAACTATTATCGATAGAGATGGAAACATCCTAGCCGACATGTCGCCATTAGGAATAAAAAAAACCTTCCACATTCCTATCTTAGGAAAGATGAAGTTGCCTACTATCCAAGAATGCAAAGAAATGTGGGATGAAGACCCCATAAGATGCAAGAAACTCATAAATCAGTATTGGCTAAAGGACAGACGGGGAAGCGCTAAAAAGGTTCCACAAGAACTATTTTGTAGTGAATTTTTCAAAGATTACCATGATTTGATCACCATGCTGAGCAGAGTGATGGGCCTCCCTTTTGCAATGTATTTTCAAGAATGGATGGTTTATTTCGTCAAGAAAATTCTCCATGGGAAAGACACCACGTTCTACTGGGGAGGAATGATTAGTGACCGCTTTCATGATCAATTCATGAATGTCAAAAAGACCTCCAAGTTCTATATGACCTCTTACTTGGTACACTCACTGGCTGATAGGAGGCATTATAGTGGGTTATTCAAAGTTCCAAACAAAGTGCATGGTAGAGAACTCAAGGATTTCAACAAGTACCCACAGCTAAAGTTCAAGAACTTTAAGAAGGATTATTGCAAAGTGAATGATGAATTCATTGCTTATATGATCAGGCTGCTCGAGGGTGATTTTGAGATGAGAGTATCCCATAGTGCTCATGCTTTTCTAAAGAGTTATGATTTCCTGTTTATCTAGTACCCCAATTTCACATACATCCATGCGCAAGGCTTCTCAAAAAATCCAAACAAGCTACCCCAGTACATTAATGACCAGATAATATTGTTGGAGCTCTCTGGACAGCTGCACCACATTCACACCATTTTGAGTAGCAAGCACCTAGCGGGGATCTCTTATCCCCTTACACTCAACCAAGGGATGTATGAGCTTAATAATTCCCAATGTGTAGGCAATTCAGAGAAGGAATTGGAAGAATATCACTTCAAATCTCACACGACCAGGCAATGAATGGACCCATATGGTCATGTCAGAAGGAGATTGGACAAGAAAATTCCCACATCCACAATGTTGAAGATTTATGGGAAGATTGTAAAGATCAATTTGAAGTGCGAATAAGGCACTATATGTGGATGACTGCATACTTTGTAAAAAGGGTAAACCTATTCCCGGTGCTTGATCAACTAGAGGAAGATAAAAGCACTGTAATCCACCCTAGGTACAATGTCATTGCAGACATGCCACTTCCACTAATTGATTGGGATGAGCCGAAGATTGATGACCTCGACATACTTACCAAGCCTATTGAGGCTTGTACAAAGGTGTGGATTGATGAGTGGGTTAATCAATTAAAACAAAAAGGGGTCATATTAACATTCAAGGGGCTTGAAAGCGAGCCAAGTGCTTCTAGTGGTGGGGCAGCTACTACATCAACTAGAGAAACATCGAAATCCCCCCAACCAATTCATTTGAAAAAGAGAAAGGAAATTGATGAGTAGTAGTCTAACCCAAAGGTGTACACTAGGAAGGCCTCAGAGGGTGAACCTCCTAGGAAACACAAGTGAGTGGGCAACGTCACTGAAATGCCAGTAATCCAAGAAGATCAGCTCCATGAGGGAGAAGAGATGGAGACTATTCAAACAAAGTCTCTTCCTATTTCATCTATTTTTCAACTACTACTGTTACCTCCACTCCACCTATCCCACACACAGTAGTTGCATCCTCTTCACCTACGGTGGACATTTCCATCCATCTAGCTTCTAATTCTCCCATCCCACAAGTAATATTGGTTGATTCTTCCTCTGCCACTACCTCGCCCATTTATTCATCGTCCATGTCTCATTCCTTTCCACTTCCAGCCACCACTGCTGCAACCGCAATGCTTGACCTTACCCTTTTGTAATCCTTTGTGAAGTACATGCAAAATGTTCCCTTTGAACTCTCATAAATGTTTGTAAATTGGATGGTATAGGCTATGATAGCTTAGGAAATAATTTGCACTCCAATCCCTTCTCCTCCTACCAAGCCACCATGCAAATTTTTGAGGAATTGGACCACCCACAATAGATGGAATCGGCTAAGAGGTTGGAAGAAGAGGCATTTGACTATCATGAGTACCCATTATATGAGCATTGAGTGATTGATGAGGTCACATATGCATCTTCCAGTGATGATGGAAAGGATGTAGACACGAAGACAATTGAAGAAATATCTTATCCGAAGCTTGATGTTGAGCTGGTCAAGCAACTCAAGGAAATTAAAGACAAGGAGGCTAAAAAAAAACCTATTAGTGAAGAAGGGGTTGCTACCACAGGTGCAGGAGATGATAGGTCTCCGAGGGGAGAGCATGACCATACCCCTGGGTATGATGAAGGGGTTTTCCCTCATGAAGAACAGGAAGGTAAGGAAGAAGATAAGCCTAAAGGAGAGGCTAAAAATGATAAGAATCTAGAGATTGAGCAACCTGAGGAGCAAAGACATGATGGAGAAAAAGATGTCGAAGGGGAAGGCAACCCTAATGACCACTTTCCTTCCAAATCCCCTATCAAGTGCATAGTGTTCATACAAGACTCTGATGAGGAGAAAGAGGATACGAGGAAAGAGCAGGACACCCTCAATGATAAGGAAATTGAAGTCAGGGAAGAAGAAAAAGGGGATAAATAGGACTCACCTAAAGGAAAGTCCTCAATGCCTGATTGGTTGGAGAGGTAGCTAGAAAAGAAGGCTCCCACTCCAAAGGACCCAAGGGAAAGGTTGGAAGCTATATTGGCTCGAGCCCAGATCAGCACCAGGAAGGAGAAGAAGCCAAAGATCAGATCAAAGGTAACGATGGATGCCTCCGGATCCAAAGCAGTACAAATAGCTACGTCGGTGCTGGGATAAGAAAGAATAAGTTATAATTTATCCACCATCAACTTGGGAATGGCCACTAGGGAGAAGAAGGTTGATCATCTCCAAGAATCAGTCACCATAGTGGTGCATCTCATTAAGTAGGACAAAGTTTCCAAAGAGGAGCTTAAGGCATAGGTGGCTGATTTGACAAATTATAACCAACAATGGCCATCCATGGAGGAACAACCAACCACAGCCTTGACCCCGCCATAGTTGTTGTCAAAAGAGTAGATTGACAAGCTAGAGAAGATAAAGAACTTGGACAAGACCATGAAAAATTGGTTTCGATAGGTCTTGGATGCTGGGAACACAGTTATCAATCTTGTTGTTTGGACAATGAACAAGTTCTTGGAGGTGCGAACATCTCTTGAACGTACAAACAAAATCTGCATTGAGTTCCCTAAGAAATATGGTGTTGCTTACCCAAAAATTAAGGCTATCCTCAAGCTGCCAAGTGAAATTTGGGAAAAGGAATTTGCCTTCAAAAATAAGGATCATTGGCTGATGGATGTGTGGAAATGAGACTTTGATCATTAGAGGGAAAGGCTCGAACAAGTAATTGAAAGGGTAAATCTAGATGTTGAGTGGGCTAAGGAAGTCAGAGAAGATTTCCTTTGATATCTGAAACTAATGATAGGGTATGAAATGCCTATTGTCCAGATCAATCTGGAAAATATAAAGCCTCACTTCCAAAAGAGGATGGAAGATGGGATGTCAGTTGAAGTTACTATAGATTGCATGAAATCTGAGCTATTCAAAGATAACATTGCTAAGTATGAGGAGGACTGGGAGAGGCTTATTGATAATTCCGAAGAGTGGAGCTACCAAGTGCTAAGATCCGACATCATAGAGGTCGATAAGCTCCAATCGGTGATCTTAAAATTCATGGAATATGCAGCTTTGAAGAAGCAAGAAGACAACCCTGTTATTGATGAAGAATTTCTAAAGGAGTAGCTGCAACAAAGAGCAATCAGCAAAAGGGAAAAACTGCTACAGTGTTGCCACTAAAAGACAAATTAGGGATGTGGACAAAATGTATTCTAAAATGCAATATATTGGGGGGTAGGTAGAACCCTAGGTTATAGTGAATTATGGCCACACAAATGTAAACCAATCTTGGCCACATATTCTACTTTTGAGACACTATAAATAGGGGGTCTCCTCTCCTTTTCAAGGAGATTTGAGTTGTTGTAAAGAAATGTTGCAAAAATTGCAATAGAAATACACTGACTTTGGTGCATTTCTGGGTTTCTTCTCATGTTTCATGATTCTTCTGTCATAGTTAGATGATTTAGTTAAATTTAATTTGTTGTTTTAGTTTCCTTTCACTTAACTTTGGTGGATTTAGTAATTTTTTTGCTTGGTTATGAATATTTCTACTATGTAGATGCCCTCCTTGTCCATACTTTTGGTTGTTTGCTACTAGTAAATGGCTATGTAAAGTTAGTCTGGACCTAGCTTTGAAGCTACTTTTAAATCTTTATCTTTGTCCATGCATATGTATAGTGAATGAATGGTAAAATATCTGCAGTCCTTAGAAGATAGCACAAATTTCATGAGATTGTGAGATTTCTAGTTAAGTGGAATTTTGTTTTAAGGAAGTTGTCCACAGTAGAGACCTCCATGATCATTGTTCATTGGTAGTTGCACATCAAGGAACCCTCTCTCTTCCCTGCCATTTTTTCCTATTTTTAAGAATTGACCTATGCTAAGGTTCATTGCACATTGTAAAGCCAAATCTTAAGTCAAAAATGGAGTTCAAGATTGCTATTAGAACCTGTAGTGAACGTATAGTAACTTCATCACCTCAAAACTCCTTTTGCAGATCTGATTCCCCTTCCAGCTGAACTCACGTAAGTTTGCCCTATGATTACTAACTAGATCACATCAAACATTAACTGAGGTATCCTATGCGAGTCATGAACTGACACCCGAGAGACCTTTGGGTTATTTTCAGCAACTTGTTGGATATGTCCTTTCAAGAGAGGTGATGCACCTATGAAATACCTGTGTTGAGAAAGTGTGCAAAAACACCCATCAGTATAACTGGTGCTAGAAGGAGGGAATTTTGAGGGCTAAGATAGATCAAATTGGGTCTTTCTTCCTTGAAATATTTCATAGAATACAAAGGTCTACACCATAAAAAGGGGAGTTCCAAGAGCTACCACCCCCTACCTGAGCTAAGAGAGCTAAGAAAGGGGAAGCCTCCATCTCCAACACAACCAACCAGCTCATTTTTCTTTCACCATCATCCTCCTATTCTATCCATTCAACACCATCTTCTCCTTCATTCTTGGCATAATATTATCCTACTCACCCAATTCAAACAAAGCTCTAGGCTACCACTCCGCAAGGGCTTGACGCTACCTTTCAACCCAATGCAGTCCCATTTCTGGGAGTTGTTCCATCAATTGTTGTTGCCCCTTTGTAGTCACAAGTCAATCTAGTGCAACCACCTCCATCACCCCCTCCGATGGTGTGGTTTGGAAAAAATCCATCTCCTTTAGCCTTCAACCTCTATCACGACATACCAAAGAACCCTGAGAGCTTTTGCTCGAAGTTCAACCCTAGGGATCCACAGAGGACAATAGAGAATAATATCAAGATTTTTGAGATCATTTTGAAGACTATGCAGATCATACATGAGGATGTGGCTTGCCAGTTCTTTACCTATTCCTTGAGAGAGGAAGCCTTCTATTGGTACCTCAACTTTCTGGTAGGAACTATCAACACATGGGACCTTCTGAAGAATGCTTTTCTGTAGAAGTTCAAAACTCCAATCAACCTTGTAGAGTCATATCGACATTTTATGTCAGCTCAAAGAGAGGTCAATGAACCAATCAACTCCTTTAATGATCGATTCCATAGAACATATAATCGACTGTAGGACCCATACATGTTCAATGATGCTACTATTTTACCTGTCTATTATGCAACATTAGTGAAGAGGATGCGACCACTGTCCACTAGATTGGTAGATCCATACTCGAAGGCCGTCATTGCTAGCATAGACTTGGGACAAAACATTTCCAATCCACTTCCCTCTTTGGGGCAGGTTGCTCATCCTTCATAGATTCAAGGGCTCACTTAAGCTTTGCAGCATCACACACCCCTCATGAAAATAGTACCGCAACTGCCCATAGTGTCATAGCCCAGACAACCAATGAATCAAGCACCCTCGGTTCCTCACTACTTGTTTCCCTAGTAGAAACAAGTCCATCCTCAGCTGCCCCAAGTATCGACATATCTCCAAGCATCTGAATTTCCACCCGCTCACCAAAATCAGCCAGTGGCTCAACCAGTGTTCCTCCAGAATGCCGCTCCATAGCTGAACAACACAGAAAAGGATTAGATCGATGAACTCACATAAATGATCAAGAAAATGTTTACAAAGATGATGCATTTGAGAAACCAAAATAATCAGCTATAGGCTTCACAAAAAAATATCGAGGCCAACCTCAACTATGATAATCATGACATTCATGAGAACCGAGATAACCATGATGCTAGCACATCATCCAGACAAAATTTTGATAGGAATCAGAATTCAGGACATAACTTAGAGAGAAGGAATTTCCAGAGGCAGAACCAGAAATGGAACATAAGGCCCAACAATGGTCGTGTCCCCATGCCTCTCAATCAACCCAACAAAAATGATAAGAATACCATTGGATTCTACCTGACTGAGGCTACTTTATATGGTTGGTGTCGCATACAAAATACCAGTCAAAATTCTGAATTGGATTGTCTAGAATTCCAAACGGCTACTAAATTTTTTCAAGTTGAAGTCCAAAATGTTGTGGACATCTCAAGATGTAGAGACATCATTCCTTCCAAACCTTATGACTCCTCTAAGCTGGTGGTCAATCAGGCTCCTTTCCCAAAGGCTAAGAGCAATGTGCCTAAGAAGGAGGAGGTCACTACAGGAAATGACAAGGTGAAAGAGGTAAGTTCTGAAAGTCCTTTGGCTCAGTTTTTTGATTCAGTAGATAATGGTCCTAAGGATGAGGAAGAGCCTAGGGAAGATAGAGTCCAAATGTTTCACCCAAGGACTACCCCTTATGACCTTAGGAATAGACAGGCTGGTGGTCAGGTTGGTGGTCCTTTTATGACCTCCACTCTACCTAAAAATTTCAGCACCCCTCCTGAACCAAATGCTAGCAACAATCTGGGATATCCCCATGTACCTATGCATTACAATAACAAGAATAGATAGTAGAACCAAAACCAAAATTAGCCTACTAGCTCCTTCCAAAATACCACTAGCTCCTCCTGAGATATCGCCTATGATGAAAAAGTCGAACAAATGGGGAAGTATATTGCGAAAGAATTTAAGAAGGTTAAGCTAAGTGTGTCTGCCTTTGAGCTACTCAAGGTCCCAACTATCAGAAATGTCTTCTTTAGGATGATAAATGGTACTCTGTCGGCCGGGTCAACTCAAGAAGCACCTTCAAGAAGGGTTTCCTTTAAGGATCAACGAAATGAACCAGTTGTGCAAAAAATATTCAATCAGAAGGATGATCTGCCTACAAATCAACAATCAGATAAGCAACCCACCAAAGAAGTCGGTCAGACACAAAGCCAAAATAAGGGTAATGATAAGGATAAGGGTCAAGTTGCCCAAGTGGATTTTTCTAAAGGATTTTTTGGGGAAAATTAAAAACTCCTCCATTCTTGACCACCATCTAGGTGTTTGGGAAGAACCTCCACAACTGCCTGCTGGACTTAGGAGCTTCCACCAATGCCATGCTCCTAAGCGTGTGTAAAGCTTTGGGAATAGTCTGAACTCCCTTCCGATGTAAAGTGATGCAACTTGATAAAACTCAGATCAACATAGTTGGAGGGATTAACAAAATACCCATGTAGATTGTTGCTAATCCCAAAATTCAACAAACCATTGACATCCAATTTGTTGATATCCCAGACACCTATGGCATAATTTTAGGAAGGGATTTCACTAAGGAATTGAATGGATATGCTGCAACCAACTACTCTCATTTGTGGTTGCCAAATCAGATTTGAATTGATCGAGAGCCATGCATGAGGTTCATGATCATGGAATACAATAACACGAATGAAGTGTTGTTTGCTGAAATGGAATTGGGGAATTATTCTCTGGTGTCATATTCAAAAGAACAAGAATGATTGGGAGAAGATGAAATGGGGAAGGTCCTTCTTGTGTTGTGCATTCCACTTGCCAACCTAGCTTGTACCCCTCACAGCATGAAAATGTTGATAGAGTCAGATGATGAAGAATCATGCGAGGATGATAATCTTGGATTGCTAGATGACTTCCAAGATTTTATGGAAAAATGTGTACAAGACCAGTTCAGTTTGGGAGCTAGAATGAATTTTCAGGAACTCTTGCTACCTAGTTAGTGCAGGGTACATAATGCCGCCCATTCAAAATTTGAATGTTGTTTATGTGAGACATCAATTGAGCATATCAAAAGATGAATCACTCTGAAGGAGAAAGCTCAACCAACATCACTAGAATAGACATGTTCAGAACCTATGCCTCCTCAGAAGGTTGCTGAAATGAGGCCACCATCAAAGTTAGAAATTAGATGTGTCGATTCTAGGGTTAAGGACTCTCCTAGGTTCTAAATGTTGTGCTTTGACGGGTCCAAATCCAAGCATGGGGCTAGAGCTGGTTTTGAACTGATCAATCCCAAAGGTAAGTCATATATCACTGCTCATAGGCTTCAATTTTATTGCACTAATAATGTAGCAGAATATGAGGCATTGGTCTTAGGGCTCCTCATGACATTAAGAAAAGGTGTTAAAATGTTATAAGTCTTCGGGGATTCAGAGTTGGTAATAAAGCAAGTAAGGAAGCTATATTCTTGTTATGATCGAAGACTCACTAATTATAGGCATAGGTTATGGGATCTGATAGAAGGGATAGACTCTTGTAATATCTAGTTGATCCCACGCTCTCAAAATCACACTGCCAATTCCTTAGCCCAGACAACTAACACCTTGCAGTCATTGTCATTGTCTGGCCTTAAAAGGTTTATAATCAAGCTCACCTCCATTCCATCTATACTAGAAAAAATAGCCAATTTTCAAGTGTTTAATGATGATAAACACATCCTAGACTTCATTACCAGACCTGACGTGTTTTTTGCCCAAATAATTGATAAGGTCGAGCCTAAGGAGGCTAAAATTGATATAGAAGGGGTGATCAATCTCATGACCAAAACTATCCCAAGAGGGATGGTCCAATTCAAACAAATATTTGACTTGGATCAAATTAGAGATCAAGATCAACAAGCCAAGAAAGATGCCATCAGTGGCCTGTATGAAACCTATAACCTCAAAACGACCGTGGATGCAAGCAATGTATTTATTGGCAAGGTGTACACACTTGAGGAAAGAAAAAGCATAGTGGATGCTTTGTGGAAGTACCACGATGTCAGTTCTTGGAGCTACAAGGATCTCAAAACATATGATACATCAATCATCACCCATACCATCCCTCTCAAACTAGATGCAAGACCATTTCGACAATGACAATGCCCTTTCAATGCTCTATTGAAACCAATTATATACAAGGAAGTACAAAAATTACTATCTGCCAGGATTATCTTCCTAGTTCGGCACTCCACCTGGGTTGCCAACTTGGTCCTAGCTAGAAAAAAGAATGGAGATATCAGATTGAGTGTTGACTTTCACAATTTGAATAGAGCTTTCAAAAAGGACAAATATCCAGTACTGTCATTGGATGAGGTACTACATATAGTAAATGGTTCTCAAATGATGTCCTTCTTGGATGGGTATTTAGGGTACAACCAAATTATGGTGCAATACGAAGACCGACATAAAATGACATTTACCACCAAGTGGGGAAACTTTGCTTACAGATGAGTGCCCTTTGAAATCATGAACTTCGACACCACCTTTCAATGTGCAATGGACATTGCATTCAAGGATCTGATCGAAAAATGCATCATCATATACATGGATGATTTGACAGTGTTCTCAAAATAGCGAGGTGATCATGTTGCTGATTTATGCAAAAAAATTTGAAGGTGTCGCAAATTTGGGGTTTCTCTCAATCTGAAGAAATGCATCTTCAGGGTAATTGAGGGAAAGCTGGTGGGGCATGTCTTATTAGAAAAGGGGATCTCCATTGATCTCAAGTGTATTCAAGCCATCATGAAGATTCAACTTCCAGGCAGCAAGAAGGAATTAAAATTTTTTTTTAGAAATATCAACTTTGCCCATAAATTCATCATAGGCTTTGCTAAAATCGTCAAACTAATCAATGTTATGTTAAAGAAAGATGCCAAGATCAAGTGGACTCTTGAAGTGAAGCAATCCTTTGGAGAAATTAAACAAGCAATTCCTAAGGCAATGGTGTTGGTTAGTCCAAACTATTTGAAGCCTTTCTACATCTATTCATTCGCTTCAGATCATTCATGAGCCAACATCCTAATTCAAAAGGATGATGAGGGAAACGAGCATCCAATCACCTTCATGAGTACCCCTTTGAAACATGTTGAGTTGCATTACCACAACATAGAAAAACAAGCATATGCCCTTTTTAAAGGAGTAAATAATTTTAGGCATTATATCTTACGCAACAAAGTGTTTGCCATAGTTCCTGACCCAACTGTGAAGACATTGCTTATGTAGAATGAGCTGGGTGAATGAAGGGAAAAATGGATTACATTGTTGCAAGAATACGATATGGAAATCCAACCAATGAGATTGGTGAAAGGGCATGCACTTACCAAAATGATGACATAGGTGGTTATTGAGGCTGGACCTGAACTCACAGTGCAAGAATACTAGCTGGAGGATGTCTCTCCAGGAGAATGGTACAATGACATAGTGTATTATCTGCTGAATCATAAATGTATATCCCACTTGCAGGGAGTCCAAAAGCATGCACTTAGATTGAAAATCAGCAGTTACATGTTACAAGGGGCCATATTGTACAAGAGAAATCATGAAGGTATATATCTGAGATGCCTTGGTCAGGAAGAAGCAGATCGTGTCTTGAAAGAGTTTCATGACAAATTTGGCATGGGCCATGGTTTTGACTTGTCTACAACACATCAAATACTTAGAGTAGGGTATTATTGGCCTACGGTCTTCAAGGATTCCCACAGCCATGTCCGCACCTACCATGTATGCCAAACTGTGACAACCAGAGAAAGGAATGCCCTTGTCCTGTTGCAACCAGTCCTAGAGGTAAGACCGTTCACACAATGGGGTCTCAACTTCATTGGTCTAGTATGTCCTCCATCATCTACAAGACATAGGTACATTCTAATTGCTTCTGATTATTGCACTAGATGGACAAAAATAATTGCATTTAGGCAATGCGCAAAAGAGGTAGTAACTAATTTTTTGGAAAGTTTTATTTTGAACCATTTTGGTTATCCTTATGCATTACTATGTGATAATGGCCTCACATTTGCATCATTAAAATTCACTGGTTGGGCATTTGATTATGGCATTGCACTCAAATTCTCTTCCAACTATTATCCCCAAGGTAATGGTCTCGCCGAATCCACCAACAAGAACCTGATTACCATGATAAAAAAAATCCTTGATAGCAATCCCAAGGACTGGCACACCCATCTCCATTTTTCACTTTGGGTAGATTGTACTCACCATAAGGTTTCCCTCGAAGATTCCCCTTACCACCTCATTTATGGCTTAGAGCCTATTTTCTCGATACACTTGAAAATCCCTACCCGAATTCATCAATGATTTTTACGGAGGGGATCGTAGAGAAGATCGCCTAGCTGAGCTATTACATTTAGAAGAGGTACGAGACCGTGCAATAGAAAAATTCACCAAACATCAGGGCATAGTCAAAATATGGTTTGATCACTGAGCCAAAATCAAGGCCTTCCAAATTTCTGATCTAGTCCTATATTGGGACAAGGCCCATGAAAAGAAATTTGGACATAACAAATTTGACAAGATTTGGCTTGGCCCATTTCATATTGCTGAAATTCTCAGGGATAATGCTTTTTGCTTAAAGACCTTAACTGGTGAGGACATCCTGTTTCCTTTCAACGACCATCACCTTAAGCATTATTTCCAGGAAAAATATCTTTTCGAGCTATCCCTATAAATACTTGTATATAGGTTAGGGTAGGTTTTCTTTCTTTTCTTTCCCACTCTTTCATTTTTCTCATTCCCCAACAATTTACCCCCCTGAGAGTGTCTCCTTGTTTTCATTGCAGTGATCATGCTTGGCTTGATGAACGATTCACTATATTGCCTGCTCATGTTTGTTCTCTAGATAAGCCTTTATTCCCCACTACCGATCTTTGAAAATCCCTAGGCATTGGTTTCCTCTTTTGAACTCTAGACTAATCCAAGATTGTATCCTTGTTTGAATCTCCTATGCTTATCATGGATCATGCACAAAATGCACCATAAATTTTTTGAAGAATTGTGTGGTGATCGATGGGAGGGCTCGACAAGTGAAAAATCTAAAGTCTGCTCCAGTGACCACTGTTATTCTCAAACCCATAGAGAGCTTTAATGCTTGCATGGTTGAGCAAAAGAAAAAGAAAATAACTACAGAGCAATATTAGAGAAAGAAAGAAAATACAAAATCATGCAACCATAGGGGTGTACGAATATCTCTACCAAGGCTATGGACGCCTGACTAGTACTAGAGCTATGTTCATGGGGTCACAATGACAACTCTGTCGGGGCTACAGACGCCTGATTGGTAGCAGAGCAATGTCCAGGTTACTTTTGGGGTCTGAAAAATTACATAGCTTGTCACTCCCGATCAGTAGTTGTTTGCATGATTTTTGAGGAAAGGGAAATGAACTCACCATGCACACACATCCATGATGATGCCATGGTATGGTTCAACCTTGGTTCTCCTCCTAAACTTGTTCTTAGCTCAGCCTTGGAAACTGGCTTCTGGTTTGCTAAATCGAATATTCTGGGTTGGAAATGAATACTTATCTTTAGAAGGCTAGGAGCGTTCTCCCCATTGGAGTCACCATTTGTTGTTCCTATTTACACATGCCCCATTCAGAATGTGGACCCTCTTTCTTTTTCCCTACCGGGTCATTTTGTTGTCGCCTCATTTTGTGTGCCCCCGTTTTGGTGTCCTTAATGATCAACATGCCTCTCAAGTCTCATCTTAGGTTGACCATGTGTTGCCCATCAAAGTTTTCTGAGTGCTAAAGCTTCCTTAACATTTCACCCTTTGCTAACGTCTATGGGGCCTCTCGGGCCCTGACTGTCAGAATTCCTCTATTGGGTTTCCCTGTTTGTTTTTCCTTTTCTAATGGTTTTCAATCTGCACCTTTCAGCTTTCGGGTCTCGACTTCCTATTTTTTGTCTAGTGACTTGTATTCAATCTAACATTCCATCACGCCTTTCAAACCCAACCCTTTGAGTTTCCTTGTGTGAGTTTCCTTCTGGTTTTCACCATTTTGGACATCGTTGGCAAATGTCTTTCCGGTCTTCAGATCTCGACGCCTGATCGGCCTTTGGATTTTCACTTGGTGAGATTTTGGACAGCCCTAAACTCACGTCATTCCAAACCTCAGGCTCTGGTCTTCTTGCCGTTGTCCTTAATTTGAATCCACCAACCCCACAAGCCATCATACCTGCATTTATTAAGGATATTAACTATAATTAGGGGTATAAATATTGGGTCTGACATGTCCTTTTCACATGTTAGGAACAACAAAAAAGTGAAGTACCATTGTCATCCTCATGCCTGAGCTTCCACTTCGTCGTTCTTCATGAATTTAGCATCCATCTACATCGGGTCTTTGAGGTACGCTTTCTTTCCAACAACTTACTCCTTTTTGTGATTTCATGCCTAAACAATGGACACTAAGGGATAATTTAACATGATCCTGATAGAGGGGACATCATGCCACAAAACCCATGTGTTGTATTTCCAAAGCATCCCTTAGAAACTTAGAAAAATCAAATTTGGAGACTTGTTGTCCCGTCGTTGTTCTTGGGGTAGGCATCGGTGCCCTCTGGGCTTGAGACTCGCCAATTCCATGACCATTTAGCATGCAAACTTGATGAAATTTCCTCTACGAAAAAGCTCCTCCTGGGTTCCAGAATTTAGAACTTTGCCTCCGGATGGCTGCTCCTTGTCAACTATTTCAAATGGCATTTCCCTCATGTCTCAACAGACATCAAACCCCAGATGGAAGATTGACGCAAAAATTGTGATAAAAATGATGCATCCAGGAACCCGTCAGGTCTTTGTGAGTGAACTTCTATCCTTCGACCGCCTCTTCCAGTTTGCCATTTTCAACGGTTGTTAATGGACTGCCCTCTTAGACCAGGACCCCAAACTCATGAATGCCATCCAAACAAACTAGTTGAAAAAATCAGGAAAATCCCTAAGTTCCTAGCATTCCTCGAGTCTCGATCTTTGGACTTCCATCCGTGGGCCACCATTGTTGTTCCACCATTTTAAACAGTTGTAGAGTGACTGCCTCTTGGCTCTTGGGTCCCGAGTGCTTCCCAACTGAAAAAATTTAATGAAAATTTTCAAGTCCTTACCTCCGTCAGACCCCACTCACCAGACTTCCACCATTGAGCTTTCATCCCATCTCGGTCATCCCGAACATCAAACCCAGACCATCTTTCTGGCTCCCAGACCCCAAAATCCCGATCTCTGCCAAGTTTTGACAAGTGATGTGGGGCAAAACTTCTTCATGGATCTGAGTGTTCGAGATGCTGGCTCGGGACTTTCATCCTTGCTTCATCATTTCACGCAGCTATTACACAGTGGCCTCTTGGCTTGCATAGCCCGGGCTCTCAAATGACTAAAAAATTGCAAGGACTATCCCATGGCCTTCCACCTCCTGAGTTTCAGACTCCGGAACTCTACCTCTGAAAGGCCTTTAATCCAAAGCTGTTCCAAATAGCTAACACTTGTCAGCCTTCCCTTAGTTTAATCTTGGGTGCCTTAATAATGATTTAAATGACCTGAAATCCAAAAAAAAATGAAGATCCAAGTCCTAAAATGTGATCACGTTCATCATGGACCCTTCGTTATCCAAATCCAGGATCGAGAGAGATCATTCAGGTCTTCCCGCTTTGTTCGCCCTTTAGAACAACATTCTGACAAGGGAAGTTTGACCTCTAGGGCTGGGGTCATCCAGTTTCCCTCCAGTGAACCTTAAATGACAAACCCAACTAAGTGTTAGACGTTTGAATGATAGATTATTTGATCTAACCATGTTTTGTAGGGATTTGGCTAACCATTTATATTGTCATGATAGATTGTACTTAACCCTGCCTCTATGTGCAAGATATATGGAATTAGGTGCAAAAGTCTCAAGAGCAGCCAAAGACAAAGGAAAGAGAACTGCCAAAGCCCCTTGAGGCAAGGGGGATATAAATCAGATGAAATACCAATTTCAGGGAGTTTCGTTGCATTCCAAGGTCACGACCAGGTGGAATGATATCACTGACATGAATATTGGGCATGTCAACGTCGATGAGTTCATACAAAGGGTTAGAATAAGCCCCAAAACAAATAATTAAAGACTCATCATGAGTAGTGGAATAGCCAAGGCTGCAGGTTTCCCTCCTGCCTTGATTGCCCCTAAGCTGGTAATGGCCTATAAAGAGGCTTATCTTCTAGAAACAAGAACTATTATCAACAAAGATGGAAACATCTTGACTGGCATGTCGCCATCAAGAATAATGAAAACCTTCCACATTCTTGTCTTTAGAAAGATGGAGCTACCTTCTATCCAAGAATGCAAAGAAATGTGGGATGAAGACTCCATAAGATCCAAGAAACTCATAAATCAGTATTGGCTAAAGGACAGATGGGGCAGCGCTACAAAGGTTCCCTAAGAAATATTTTGTGGCAATTTTTTTGAAGATTACCATGATTTGATCACCATGCTAAGCAGAGTGATGGGCCTCCCTTATGTGACACATTTTCAAGAATGGATTGTTTATTTCATCTAGCACATTCTTCATGGGAAGAACACTGCATTCTACTAGGGAGGAATAATCAGTGACCACTTTCATGATCAATTCATAAACATCAAAAAGACCTCCAAGTTTTATATGACCTCTTAATTGGTATACTCACTAGCCAATTGGAGGCATTATAATGGTTTATTTAGAGTTCCAAATGAAGTGTCTGGTAGAGAACTCAAGGATTTTGACAAGTAGCCTTAGCTATAGTTCAAGAACTTCAAGAAGGATTATTGTAGAGTGAACGATGCATTCATCACTTATATCATTAGGCTTCTTGGGGGTGATTTTGAGAGGAGAATCTCACATAGTGCTCATGCTTTTCTAAAGAGTTATGCTTTCCTATTTATTTAGTACCCCAAGTTCACATACATCTGTGCCTAGGGATTCTCAAAAAATCCAAACAAGCTGCCTCGATACCTTAATGACCAGATAATATTGTTGGAGCTCTTTGGGAAGTTGCGCCACATTCACACTATTTTGAGTAGCAAGCACCTAGCTGGGATCCCTTATCCCCTTACACTTGACCAAGGGATGTATGAGCTTAATACTTCCCAATGTGTAAGAAATTTAGAGAAGGAACTGGCAGAATATCACTTCAAATCTCACATGGCCAGGCAATAAATAGACCCATACGGTCATGTCAGAAAGGCGATTGGACAAGAGCATGCCCACCTCCACAATGTTGAAGAATTTTGGGCAGATTGTAAAAGATGAATTTAAAGTGTGGATAAGGAACTATATGTGGATGACCACATACTTTGTAAAAAGGGTGAACCTTTTCCTGGTGCTTGATCAATTGGAGTAAGATGAAAGCACTGTAATTGACCCCAGGTACAATTCCATTGGAAACATCATGCTACAACTAATTGAATGGGATGAGCTAGATATTGATGACCTCAACACACTTACCAAGCCTATTGAGGCCCAAAAAAAGGCATGGATTGATGAGCGGGTTGCTCAATTAGAACAACAAGGGGTCATCATGACATTCGAGGGTCTCGAAAGTGAGCCAAGTGGTTCTGGTGGTGGGGTAGTTGCTATATCAACTAGAGAAACATCTAAATCCCCCAAATTGGTTCATTCAAAAAAGAGAAAGGAGACTGACAAGTAGTAGTCTGACTGAAAGGTGTATGCTAGGAAGGCCTCAGAGGGTGAACCTCCCAAGAATATAAGCAAGCAAGAAGCAACACCGAAATTCTAGTAATCCAATAAGATCCACTCCATGAGGGAGAAGAGATGGAGGATGATCATCCAAAGTCTCTGCCTATTTCATCTGCTACCGCAACTATTGTTATTACCGCCAATCTGCCTATCCAACACACAGTAGTTGCATCCTCTCTACCTGTGGTGGGCATTTTTGCTCCATCTAGCTTCTACTTCTCCCATCCCATAGGTAATATCAGTTGATTCATCCTTTGCCACTACCTCACCAATTTCTTCATCCTCCATGTCTCCTTCCTTTCCTCTTCCATCCACCACTACTGCAACCACAATTCCTACCCTTACCCTTCCAAAATCCTTCGTGAAATACATGCAAAATGTGCCCTTTGAGCTCTCAGGAATGTTTACAAATCTGGCGGTATAGGTTGCTATAGCTCAGGAAATAATTAGCACTCCAGTCCCTCCTCCTCCTACCGAGCTACCAACAATGGAAGCCACCATGCAAATTTCTGAGGAATTGGACTGTCAACAATAGATGGAATTAGCTAAGAGGTTCGAAGAAGAGGCATTTGACTATCATGAGCACCCAATATATGAGCATCGAGTAATCGATGAGGTCGCCTATACATCTTCTAGTGATGATGGTGAGGATATGGACACAATGAAAATTGAAGAAATATCTGATCTAGAGCTTGATGCCGAGCTGGTCAAGAAACTCAAGGAAATTGAAGACAAGGAGGCTCAAAAACAACCTATTAGTGAAGAAGGGGTTGTTGCCACAGGTGCAGGAGATGATAGGTCTTCGATGGGAGAGAATGACCATACCCCTAGGAATGATGAAGGGGTGTTCCCTCATGAAGAGAAGGAAGGTAACGAAGAAGATAAGCCTAAAGGAGAGGCTGAAAATTATAAGAATCTAGAGATTGAGCAGCCCACGGAGCACGAGCATGATGGAGAAAAAGATACGAAAGGGGAAGGCAACCTTGATGAGTGCTTTCCTACCAAATCCCCTATCAAGTGCATATTATTCGTGCAAGAATCTAATGAGGAGAAGGAGGATACGAGGACAAAGCAAGAGGCCCTCATTGATAAGGCAATTGAAGTTGGGGAAGAAGAAAAAGGGGATCAACAGGACTCACCTAAAGAAAAGTCCTCAATGCCTGATTGGTTGGAGAGGCAGCTAGAAAAGAAGGCTCCCACTCCAAAGGACCCAAGGGAAAGGATGGAAGCTATATTGGCTTGAGCCTAGATCAGCACTAGGAAGGAGAATAATCCAAATCAAGTCAAAGGTAATGATGGATGCCTCCAGATCCAGAGTAGTACAAATAGCTACACCGGTGGTGGGAGAAGAAGGAATAAGTTATAACATATTCATCATCGACTTGGGAATGGCCACTAGGTATTATAAGGTTGATCATCTCCAAGAATCAGTCACCGCAGTGGTGTATCTAATTTAGCAAGACAAAGTTTCCAAAGAGGAGCTTAAGGAATAGGTGGCTGATTTGACAACCTATATCCAACAGTGGTCATCCATCGAGGAACAACCAACAACATCCTTGACCCTACCATAGTTTTTGTCAAAAGAGTAGATTGAAAAGTTAGAGAGGAGAAAGAACTTGGACAAGACCACGAAAATTTGGTTCCAATAGCTCTTCGATGTTGGGAACACAGGTACCAATCTTGTTGTTCGGATAGGGAACAAGTTCTTGCAGGTGCAAATGTCTCTTGAAGGTACAAAGAAAATATGCATTGAGTTCCCAAAGAAATATGGGGTTGCTTACCCAAAAATTGAGGCTATCCTCAAGCTGCCAAGTGAAATTTGGGAAAAGGAATTTGCCTTCAAAGATGAGGATCATTGGTTGATGGATTTGTGGAAATGATACTTCGATCATCAGAGGGAAAGGCTAGAACAAGTACTTGAAAGGGTAAATCCAAATGTTGAGTGGGCCAAGGAAGTCATAGAAGATTGCCTCTGATATCTAAAGCTAACAACAAGGTATGAAATACCTGCTATCCAAATCAATCCAAAAAATATAAAGCCTCACTAACGAAAGAGGATGGAATATGGGATGTCAGCTGAAGTTACTACAGATTTCATGAGCTTTGCTGCTTGAGCTTTCACCCAATCCGAGCTGGTCAAAGATCACAATGCTAAGTATGAGGAGGACTAGGAGAGGCTTATTGATAATTCCAAAGAGTGGAGCTACCAAGTGCTGAGATCCGACATCATAGAGGTCGATAAGCTCCAATCGGTGATCTTAAAATTCATGGAATATGTAGCTTTGAACTAGGAAAAAGGCAACCCTATTATTGATGAAGAATTTCTGAAGGAGTAGCTACAACAAAGAGAAATCAACGAAAGGAGAAAAATGCTACAGTGTTGCCACTAAAAGACAAAATAGGGATATGGACAAAAATATATTTTAAAATGCAATATATTGGGGGGTAGGTAGAACCCTAGGTTACAGTGAATTATGGAAACACAAATGTAAACCAATCTTGGCCACATATTCTACTTTTGGGACACTATAAATAGGGGGTCTCCTCTCATTTTAAAGGAGAGTTGAGTTGTTGTAAAGACATGCTGCAGAAATTGCAGTAGAAATACATTGACTTTGGTGCATTTATGGGTTTCTTCTCATGTTTCATGATTCTTCTCTCATAGTTAGATGATTTAGTTAAATTTACTTTGCTATTTTAGTTTCCTTTCAGTTGACTTTGGTGGATTTAGTAATGTTGTTTCTTGGTTATGAATATTTTTGCTATGTAGATGCCCTCCTTGTCCATAATTTTGGCTATTTGCTGCAGATAGATGGCTGTGTAAACTTAGTCTGGACCTAGGTTTGAAGCTACTTTTAAATCTTTATCTTTGTTCATGCATATTTATGGTGAATGAATGGTAAAATATCTGCAGTCTTTAGAAGATAGCACATATTTCATGAGACTGTGAGATTTCTGGTTAAGTGGAATTTTGTTTTAAGGAAGATGTCCATAGTAGAAACTTCCATGATCATTGTTCATTGGTAGTTGCAGATCCAAGAACCCTCTCTCTTCCCTGCCCTTTTTTCCTATTTTTAAGAAGTGACCTATGCTAAGGTTCATTGCACATTGTAAAGCCAAATCTTAAGTTAGAAATGGAGTTGAAGATTGTTGTTAGAACCTGCAACAAACGTACAGTAACTTCCTCACCTCAAAGCTCCATTTGCAGATCCGACTGCCCTTCCAACTGAACTCACGCAAGTCTGCCCTGTGATTACCAACAAGATCACATCAAACATCAACTGAGGTATCCTATGCAAGTCATGACCTGACACCTGAGAGACCTTAGGATTATTTTCAGCAACTCATTGGATATTTCCTTTCAAAAGAGGTGATGCACCTATGCATTACCTGTGTTGAGAAAGTCTGCAAAAACACCCATCAACACTGACCAACACTAATCTAAAGTTTAAACTTGAATCGCTAGAAAGTGGCATATATATTTTCAATTTTGAAATGATCTAAACTAATAAATTTTTTATTTTATAGTATATTTTATGGTTGTATTTCTTTTGGAAAAATTAAAAAATATTCAAACATAGTTTTTTACAAATTAGCACTATAATTTATTTGTTAATAAAATGCTTAAAAATGATGTCACATGAGGCATCAAACTTTATATAGAAAAAACAAAATTTCCTTCAAATGTTTGTGTATATTTATAACTATAAACTTTAGGGCATGTATATATTTTTTGTGATTTTAGTAAATATATATTTTTAAATAAATATTTCAATTTGAGTGCATTAAAAAAAAGTTGCTTCCACACAACACAATCTTTTATATTAAATATTTATCTAAAATAGTTAACAAGTTACACTATCTTAATCTAGATTCTTTTATCTAGTGCATCATACTTTTTATATTTTTTTAATAATAGTATTTTTTTTGACATGGTAATCAACCTAATATTTTTGTGTTGATAACCTAATTTTAGTAAAAAATAAAATTACCATATAATAATAATTGAATTATTAAAAAAAATATATATTTGAAAACTACACTTAAGGATCTACAAAAAGGTATTTTAACATTTAAAAAAATGTTATTTATAATAGTAGGAGTTGTTGATTTTTTATTTTTTTTAAATAATATCATTTTTTTAGTAAATTGGCCTCAAAGTGGTGCTAGATATACATTTAGCCAATAATTTTAGTTGGAAAAGTTGTGGACATATTTACCTTATCTAGAATGAATATTACTAGATCAGATGTTTGACCAAAATTGATTTTTTGTTCTTTATACTAAAATTCACCTTTTCTAATAACTTGGTCAAAAGTGTCACACAACTTTGTACATGCCATACATAAGCTCTAGACAATTATCAAGGGGGATAAAATATTTTTGAGAGTCAAGGAATACATAAGCTCCATTGCTTTTGGAAAGTCTTCCAAGTTAGCCACTAAATATGTAGAACCCTTTGAAGTGATTAGCCCGATTGCATACCGACTTGCTATGTTGCCTTCTCTAGCTTGAATCCATAATATATTTCATGTTTCTTTGCTTAAGCCATATCATCCAAATAAATCTCATATACTTGATTAGCATTCTTTATAGGTGTAGGATCCAAGAGTGGTGTTGGTGAAGTGCATTAGAATTTTGGATAGACGAAACATCAAGCTGTGAAATAGAGAAATTGTCTTATATAAAGTTCAATGGGGCCAATATGAGGATAATTATCCTTAGGAGGATGCAGAAGAAATATAACACTCCTTTCCTCATTTTATTTCTAGATAGACTCTTAATGATCATCAAGATACTATTTCTCTAGCATTTTGGATTTGCATATTTTGGCTTGAATAATGATATGATTGAATGTTGAGAAAGAAATTTAATTTAGTGTTGTCTGATAAGATAGGAAAATGATGTCATGTCTCAAAGTTTTGCTAGCATTTAATCAATGTTAAGTTATTTAAATATTTATGGAAAATAAAATTTATCAGTTTCATTTGTGATAAATTTGAGATTTCAATGTCATTTGAAATGTATGTATATTTATATAATGGAATATAAAAGATGAATTTTTTGATATGAAATGGAATCATTTTGTTTCAAGCATTAGTTATTGGTTACTGATGAATCTCTACAAATGAAAGTGTGTAAAATATAGGTAAAGGTTAAAGAGCGAGAACATGGTTGAAGTAGGAGTGCTTAGCCACATGATGAATAGTAAGCAAGATTGGAATCTAGGATCTACACACACCTCTAAAAATCATAACCTTTTCATTGAAAATTTCAATATGGTAGAAATCACTCTTTATGCGAAATGGACTAATGGATATAAAAGTAAGCTTTTGGAAAGGCTACTTGTTTGATTAATTGTCTATCTTATTTATTTAATGATATTTCATTCAAAATGAGAAAGAAAATACTAGTACATGGAGTGTTCTTGCTTGTTTAAATGTATATATGAAATAAAATTTACATTTTTAGGAATATTTGAATAAAAATTTATATATGTATGTGTGTAAGGATGATAATGTTATTTTAAAAATGAATTAACTTAATGATGATATTCATTTAAATCCAAATTTGAAATTTAAAATTTAAAATTGAATGGGAGGTCACCCATAACCCCCAAATCAAAAAGAAAATCTAAGTGTAAGGAGTGGGGGGTGGATACCATTATGAATCTTGACAATTTGGGAGAAAATGTAGAACTAGTGGATGTAAGAAAAATCATGTAGAAAGGAAAAAAAGAGGGAGAAATCCAATACATACATAGTCTGTGAAAAATTGGTCTAAAAATGGGAAAAAAAAAGGTCGATTAGGTTGGAAAGAGAAAGAAAAGTTGTATCCTTAGCTTTCAAGAAATCTCCATCACTAACTTGGGTCAATTTGGGTGCCTTATCAGAGGTAAGATTGACTCATTTAGAATGTTTCCAATGTTTTTTTCTTTTCTCAGTTCATTGAATTTTATTAATTCTTTCTTTTAAGATCATAATTTTAAGAAATGTATTTTATTTGTCTGGGCTCTATATTCGAGCCTTGCCCTTGCATATGTTAGGCATGCCTTGGAGGCATGGACCCTTGATATTATTTAGCCAATACCATGGGTTTGTTTAATCCTTGGGAACTACATCATCGTGGTATGTATACTCATCATTTACTCTATCAATGTGATAAAACAAAGGTCATTTTGAACCTCTCATTCAAATACATATGTGAACGATTGTTATTTGAACCATTATTTATTCAAATGAATCAATAAATTGACTAATTGGTGCATTTTGCATTGACTGTGTAACATTGTTTTGATTAGGTGATGTCTAACCCACATCTAATCCATCCTATCATATTGTTAGTGTCAAAAAAATTTCATCACTTCATTGATAAGTTGTAGATTCCAAAGGAATCAATTGTACATTGATGGTCACCATGCCTTAATAGGCCACATGATGGAGATTCTTCATTGTAATTTAATTGTCTAAATTAAATGGAAACACTATAGATACATACATACATACATACATACATATATAAATATACAAAATGTAATGATGGAAATAGGGTGCTCCACATTTTAGGAGATGAAGCACAATGAGGGGTTCTTATTTCACTATTATTACATTGATGGAAACCCTAGAGATTTCAATCCAAGGATGGAATGAAGGAAATAAATCGGCTAAAGTTTTTTGTAGGTTATGTTTAGAGACTAAAAGGGGGTTCACCACCAAGCTAGGGCTTGTAAAGATAAGAAATGAATGTAACATGAAAAGTACCATGCAAAACCTAACTAAATGACCTAGGAAAAGAAACTAAAATGTAGAATAAAAGATTGAGAAAGTAGAGAGGTCCACCTAGGAGAGTGATGGGGTCAAAATAAGCTCCAAAACCCCAAAAACCTATTCTTTAATGCCAATTGGAACTCATACACCGATATGGGTGATTTAGTTTGAAACTATGATTTTTGTATCAAAACAAGAATCTCATAGTGGTTGATCTAAATGCATTAAAATCTATAAAATATGCTATAATAGGACTCATACACCACAAGTGGCATATCGGTCCCAGTGTACTTTTTCAAAGGGTTAAGGCCCTAATCTGCACTCCTATCTCTGCTCTTCCTTCCACACTTCGTTTCTAGATCTGAAACTCTAAATTCAGATATGTAGATGACTTTCTATGCAGATGACAACCTTGTGACAACTTGACCACTACTCTCAACCTTGCAACTTTGTCTTCAATGGATCTTCAACCTCCAAGACACCTAGATATACAATCACACATGTAGATAGGGAGAAAAACTTGTTGATTGTTAGGAAATGGGAGTTGGCCACAGTAAAACCCCATTTAGGTAATTAAACCTTGTGATGAAACACTGAAATATGAACATGAAACATGAAATATGAAACATGAACAATGATACCTTTAATAATGTCTTGGAATGTAAATAAGCTATCTAACATGAAGTGGGAATGTAAAATGTAGATCTCAATCTTGGATTAGATGTAGAATAATGGTTAATCTTGGATCTTGAATGCTACATAACAATACTAGCTCAACAACATGTTCGATGCTTTATGATCTTGATATGATGATGGATCTTGAATTGCTGCAATAAATGATGAAGAATATGCCCTTGAATGCTTTAGAAATGCTCTTGTAAACTCTCTTGACACTCTTGTGGAGTCTTGGAACACTTAACCATTGATAGCTTAGGATGATATCATGGAATTATATGAAATAATGATTTGAAACCATTTTTATAGAGGAAATCCATCCAACTTACCATTTATTAGATCCTAAAGGCTGGCATTCATGAAATTTGAACTTAAAACCATAATTTCACACTCAAAACCCCCAAAAGGGGCCAAATGGGACTTTTATGCCACTTTTGGTGTATAGGTCCCATTTGGATGGGACTCATACACCCAAGGTGGCATATGGGCTGCAACAGGCCTTTTAGACTAGAGAAAATATTGGGGTGTTAAGAAGTTAAGTGTATTTGATGTCTATGTCAAGATTTCTATTGAAATAAGCCTCAAGATGCATAATATAGGGTATTATGGGTCTATTAATGATGACATGAAGGTCATAAATGCAAGCGGGGCGTATGTACAGGATTGTCATGGAAAAAATAGACCCTTAAGTGGTGATGAAAATTCTGAAAATCAAAGTTAAGCAACTTGATGTAAAAATTTGAATACGTTAATCTATAGAAAATTGAATGTAGTTTCTAAACTACTAGGTTTATTTACAAAAATCAAAATCTATTTGGGGAAAATTTGAAATTTCAATGGCAGTAGTACTTAAATTTCATGGAAAAAAAAGGAAGTAGGTGTTTGTCTAGTCTGACCACCCTAACCACAATAAAATGATAATATTTTTTTAAAATATTTTAGATTTAAGTAGAGGAATCACATCCCGATGTGATGCATATTTTTTTGTAATTTTGTTCCAAGTAAATAATTAATTATGAATTTTTTATTACAAATTTTTAAAAATATAAAAACTCGTATGTCTGACCACCTTAACTTGGTCAAAAATTCATGAAATTCAATTTTTTTAATCCTATAGTATGTGAAGCATAGAATGTCACACATGTATCAGATTCAAAAAATGTGATACTATTTGAAAGTTATAGATAATTTTCAATCAGCCTATCAATGAGGACTTTAGTCATAATTCAAATAGAAAATGAATAATAATTATTTATTCAATTCAAAGTAAATAATAATTTAAATTGGTGGAAAGCTGAGAATCTCCTTGAAAAACCCTTTTCGTTTCATCAATTTTGGGTAAAAAATAAGTCATCAACCACATAGGCCATTATATCACTTACATATCACCAATTTTTGGCCCATAATGATCCTACACATACCCAGGGCCCAAGATTCAATGTGAAGGTGTAAATAAATACATTTTACTTGACATTAAATTAAGGAAAAATTAGGTCTAGTTAGCTCAAAAGATCCCTAAATCTAATGTGAATGTGTGAAACACATTACAACACTGGATAAAGGTGACAATAGGTCCATATTAAGTAAGAAATTATACCATCTCCAAGAAGGGAGTGCAATTTTTGTCATTACAACTAGCACCCACTTTAGTGACAGGAACTTGATTAAAACTCAGACTAAAGTAGACATTCAAGAGGGGCCCAAGTGTACCAATGCTAGCAAGATAGGACGAAAATGACCAAGAGGGTTGCACAAGCCCCCAAGATGACGATCCTATGACAAACTAACAGGCACAAAAGGACACAAACAAGGTGTACGATATGCAACATCGAGATACACAAATATAAAATGACAATGACTAAATGAAATTAAAATAAAAAGAGGTGGATTAAGCCTCGACTATTTATCTAAGATTTTTGTCAAAAGATGCACACTCACTCTGAGGCAACAAAACTTCAGGCTTTATGCCAGGCGAGTATCCAAAGGGTGGCTTAATGAGAAAGTCATGCCTCTATGTTGTCTTCTCACCATATAATAAGAAAATCATGCCCACATTTAGGCTTCTCATCATACGTTAACCATACCAAAGCTATACCTCCTGATAACTTTGAAAAAGTTCCATAAATCAATGAAATTTGAGCTTCATGAGGTAAGAAAATATTCGTCTACTTGAAACTCATGAACAAACAAGATGGCTCCACACACAAGAAAAGTGTGTTTTTTAAGGTGGCCATATAACAGTTATTGTAAATATGAAATAGTGTAAGTTTATTCAAAGGGATTTTGCTTTAGTTGATGTAAGGTCTCTTCTTAGGGAACATCATGCCTAATGTTTTCCAAGAGAGGACAAGTCAAATAAATATCACACTCTCGGAGGGAATCAAACCCAATGACACCACCACAAAATGGACACATTGCAAGAAGAAAGAAAATCACAAAGTGAAACACGAGTGTTGATGTATTCCCCCACTTTAAAGTGGTTGTTGATACTATTATTGTGAGAAATTTCTTTAAAGTAGAAGAATACATGAAAGCTTATTCGGAAATCTCTATGCCAAGTCATATGTTCCTGAATGAAACTACATCATGAAAAGGGAAAGGGTTGCCCCCAAAATGTATAGCTTAGTATGTCACATGTGAGCCAACTTAAGGCATGTCATCCACATCCAAAGCTTTCTCTTATATGTACATGAAAGGTAGTCAAGTAGCTAAAAGAGACAACAAAATGTGACCAATGAGGTCAAGGCTACTTAACCCCTTGCCCCCACTTAGTCTAGGACAAGGATGAGCCAAAGTGATCAATGAGAAACATGCTAGAGTGAAAATCAATACCTATTAGAGGAATTAGGTCCCCCAACATAAGTAAGAGAACCACACCCCTTTACATGTTGAATTCTATCACTTAAAGCCTTATATTCATTAGTAGAATGACCATGAGCTCTATGATATCCACAAAATGAATTCTTGTATTAAAATTTCTTTCGTGCTTTTGGAGGGAGAGATATCAAATGATCTTGGAGGAGTCTCCACAAGATACCCTCGTGATCAATGGTAGAAGACGTTCCTTTATTTTGTGACAAAGATATCTCTTGCTCAATATTAGGTGTCATACATACACAAGACTCTTTAGATTGTAAGATTTTGTACTCTCCTTTACAAGAGGGTGTAAAATCTATCAAATTCGAATAATTAGTGTTTTGTATGATGAAATTGATATTGAACTAAGTATTATTTTATTCTTTCATTTCTTTCAAAGGATAAAAATCAAGACTTCTAGTGTCTATGTGTTCAAGATGCACTAATGTTATTGTTGGCTTATAGGAATATCTTGTAATAGTGTTGATAATAAGTGAAGGCTTTCTTTTTTCTTTCGAGGGACAATAACAAAGACCATTAGCCATTCCTTTCATGTGAGGATCTATAGGAACACAAATACCTTGTTCTCTAGTACCACATCCTTTTCCATTATATCCAAGTTGTTTCATAAGCTCATAACCTTTTCCATAAAGCTCTTTCATTTCTTTTAGATCCGATAATTGTTGATAGTCAATTTTGTCAAATTTTTTTGTGTAACTTTCTTCTTCTGCTAAAGTGTTTGAGGTGCATGATTTCAAAGGGTATTTTGATTTTATTGTGGACATTACCACTTTTTTGTTTTCACACTTCTTTATTATGATTTTCAGTTTCCCATCAAAGCTAGGTGTGAAATCTAAGGAACCCTAATCATGATCTAATAGCTTAGTGAATTCCTCAATATGTTTTTATTTTTCATTTTGTTGCATGGGCTCTACTTGTGTAGTTGGTGTCAATGTTTTCAAAGGATTTTTCTTATCTTTCTCAATGTTCAAACAACTATTTGGTTCAAGACTATCTTTGAGTGTGTACACTTTGTTGTTGTAGACATACTTCATTATAAGATGAAGAGTAGAAGGCACCCCATTCATTACATGAATCCACAGTCTAGCTAAAAAAGGGTTGTATGAAATATCGTGAGGCATAACATGGATCAGTCTTTCTAATGTAGCCTTTCTAGCTATAATAGGCAAAGTGTCACACCAAACGGTTTTTTTCCTACATTATCAAATCCCTTAATAGATGAAGAGTTTGGTTGAATTTTTTATTTATCCACACCTAGTTAATTCGAAAGGGTCACACTACACACATTAAAGGTAGAGCCATTGTCAATGATGATTCATTTTATTCCCCACCCATCATAGGCAACTATTATCATAAAAAATTCATTTTGTTTTTGCATTTCCAAAGGAGGGAGCTCACTTTGGTGGAAATCAATGTTACATTTACTCCTTGAATCATGGAAGATATGTCATTTGGTTGTGCATTAGGAGGGGTAGGAACTTGTTGTATGGAAATTTGAATCATGTATTCATAATGATGGAGAATAGCTAATTGGCTATGTCTTTAGTTTTATTATTCATAATGCCATTTATTTTTTCTGTGTTAATTATCTATGACACAATACAATAATCCGTTAGTTAATTTAGGATAATGCATTAGATGACTTAGTATTTGTTAGAATTTTTGGCCATTTACATTCTTGTTGTTTCTATTATTGAGATATTTTTTATTGTCTTTACTTGAGTTATTATTTTTCATCTTGATATGAAAACTACTTGTTTTCTTTATAATGTTCATTTCAAGGTTGTTTAATTAGACCTTTACAGGATTTAGGTAAGATATTTAAGTATATTTTTTAATTATACTTGTGTAGCATTTTATTAAGTAATTTAATTTTATTATTTGATCAGATATTCATAATATTTAGTTAAATAATTTTAATCCAATTGTTTAATTGGATAATTATAGTATTTAGTCAAATAATTTTATCAAAGTTGTTTGATGAAAATTTGATTTTATTTAGTTAAAAAAATTAGTATCATACTATGAATATAAAAGAAAAGCATCCATATCACATAGATTTCACATAAAATAAATAAATACATATTATATATGATGTGTATGATGTACATAAAATAATCAATTTATCAAAAAATTATGTGAGTATACAAAAATAATATAATTATGTATATAATGGTATTGTATGGTTTCTTAAGCCCTCAAGTGTAGGTGACTATTCAAATTATCATAGAGATTATTGTATAGATCCTATGAATTAGAATGTATTTGATACCAACACTATGTCTATGAATAATTGACCACACCTCTTAACTCCACTACCTCCTCTATGAGCTTTTAAAATTTCTCTTGTAGCGCTATTACCTAGTCCATCACTTCTTGAGTCCTCACATGGTCTAGGTCAATGGGTGTTATAGAATAGATCCTTTACAAGTATACTCAAATTTGAAGTAGTTTTCTCTAAATGTTGTTGTTTATGGCCTTTATAGTCTCTACAATAATCACTAGTAGTTATTTCTTTGTTGTAAGAGTTTCTACCAAACTGGTCAACATATATTTCTCTATAATAAGGGACACCACCTATATAGTGGTATAATCCTATAAAAATATATCCTCATGTAGCTTAAATATATGCAATATACTCTAAAATACCCCACCTAGGATGACATATTGTTACAATTGGCCCATTCAAACATCGAATGAACACAACATTACATTTCACAATAATTAGTGGTTGGGATTCCTTACTAAGTATGATTTTGTAATTGAGTATATTAAATGAAAAGAGAATAGACTATTTGATGCTCTTGGTAGAAGAATACATCTAGTAGCTATGATCTCAACAAGTTTGAATCTAAGGAAAAAAGTGATGCAACACTTGGAAGTGAATGACTATTATGGAAAGGTTAAGCAATCTCTTCAGGTGAACCCTTTAGACAATCGACATGATGGGTATGAAATTGAACCATCTGTGGAATCCTAAGATACCAGAGGAGAATGCATATTCTAGATTCTAGAGAACATAGAATATTGGTCTTGGAGGAAATCAACAATGCATCATATTCAAGACACCCCAGAGTTGTTAAGATGATTGTAGAATTGAAATATTTGTATTTGTGGCCCAAGATTGAGAAGGATGTAGTCGAGTATATAGCTAGATGCTTGGAATTCCAGTTAGTCAAGGCTAAACATGTGCATCTAGTAGGGCTTATTTATCCCCATGATATACTTGAGTACAAGTGGCAGTTGATTAGTATGGACTTTATCCAGGGGTTCCCATTGAGTAAATGGAAGCATTATGTCACCTTGGTAGTAGTCAACAAGTTGACAAAGGTGGCATATTTAATTCTAGGGATCCTTAAGGATGGATCATTGAGCTTGGCTAGTAAATGTGTCCAAGAGATATTCCATTTGCATGGAGTTCTAGAGACTGTCATACCCAACAAGGATACCTAGATAATGCCAATATTTTGGAAAACATTTAATGTAGCTTTGGGAATAGTTTAATTTTAGTGAACATATCATCCTTAGACCAACGGTAAAATAGAAAAAGTCAATAAGGTAGTATAAAATATCCCAAGAATGTGTTGCATGGACCAATATTATAAGTGGGAAGAGCATCTACCTTTTGTAGAATTTGCGTATAATAACTCTTTCCATGCATCTTTAGGTATGACACCTTTCGAGGCTCCTTATAGGTGAAAGTGTTGTAAACCTATTAGTTGGGATAGGTTGGAAGATAGGATTATAGTGGGTTCTAAGATTCTTAAGGAGATGGAAGAGCACATGAAACTCATCAAGGAAAGACTGAAGGAAGCCACATATAGATAGAAAAGTTATTTTGAGAAGAATAGAACCTTCACATAGTTCTCAGAGGGGGGTAAATTATTTTTGACAGTCAGGCCACACAAAAGCTCCATTAATTTTGGGAATTCTTTCAAGTTAGCCCCTAAATATGTGGGACCCTTTGATGTGTTGGAAGTGATTAACTTGGTTGCATACCAACTTCATCTGCCATCTTCTCTAGCTTTAACCAATAATTTATTTCATGTTTTTTTTCTTAAGCCATATCATCCAAATGCATCACATATACTTGACTGGAAGTCTTTATAGGTGCATTATCCAAGAGTGGTGCTGGTAGAGCCCATTAGAATTCTAGATAGACATAATGTAAAGTTGTGAAAAAGAGACATTTTCTAATATAAAGTTCAGGGTATGTGCAGGATCATGATGGGCCAAAAAGTGGCAATATGATGGGTATGGGGCTGACGAAATTTTTTTTACCCAAAATTAATGAAATGAAAAGGGTTTTTAAAGGAGATTCAAGCTTTCCACCAATATAAATTATGCTTTACTTTGAATTTAATAAATAATTATTATTCATTTTCTATTGAATTATTACTAAAGTGTTGATTTTTAGGCTGATTGAAAAACATCTATAGCTTTCAAATGGTATCATATTTTTTTAATCCAAAACATGTGTCACATTCTATACTTCACATAATATAAGATTAATAAAGAAAAAATTGAATTTCATGAAGTTTTGACCAAGTTAAGGTGGTCAGACATACGAGTCTTTATATTTTTAAAAAGTTGTCATAAAAAAATTATAATTAATTATTTACTTGGAAAAAATTACAAAAACATATGCATCACATCGGGACATGAGTCCTCTACTTATATCTAAAATCTTATAAAAAAATATTATCATTTTAATGTGGTTAGGGTGGTCAGACAGACACCTACTTCTTATTTTTTCCCTAAAATTTAATTACTATTGTATTGAAATTTCAAATTTTCACCAAATAGATTTTATTTTTTTGTAAATAAAACTAGTAATTTAGAAACTACATTCAATTTTCTAAAAATTCTATTCTTACATATTTTTGAAATAATATAGATAACTTATTCAAATTTTTATGTCAAGATGCCTAACTCTAATTTTTCTGAATTTTTTGCCACTTAAGGGCCTATTTTTTCCATGATGATCCTGCACATACCCTTCAATGGGACCAATATTTTGATGACAATGCTACTTTGGAGGATGTAGAGGAAATAGAACACTCCTTTCCTCATTTGATTTCTAGATAAAATCTTAATGATCATCAAGATACTATTGCTCTAGCATTTTGGATTTTCATATTTTGGCTTGAATAACAATATGATTGACTATTAAAAAACACATTTAATTTAGTGTTGTTTAATAAGACATCAAGAAGATGTATCTTAAAAGTGTGGAAGGATGTCATGTCTCAAAATTTTGCTAGCACTTAATCAATGTTAAGTTATTTAAATATTTATGAAAAATGAAATTTATCAATTTGATTTGTGATAAATTTGAGATTTCAATGTCATTTGAAATGTATTTATATTCATATTATGGAATACAAAATATGAATATTTTGATATGAAATGGAATCATTTTTTTTCAAGCAATTCGTTACTGATGAATCTTTGTAAGTGCATGTGTGTGAAATATAAGAATAGGCTAAAGAGTGAGGAAAAGGTTGAGGTAGGATTGCTTATTTGGATGACAAATGGTAAGCAAGATTGGAATCTAGGATGTGTACACACCACTGAAAATCATAAATTTTACATTGAAAATTTTAATATGATAGAAATCACTCTTTATGCAAAATGGGCTAATGGATAAAAAAGTAACTTTGTGGAAAATCTATTTATTTGATTAATTGTCTATCTCATTTATTTAATGATATTGCATTTGAAACGAGAAAGGAAATACTAGTACATGAAGTGTTCTTGCTTGTGTAAATTCATATATATGAATTAAAATTTACATTAATATGTGTAATGATTATAATGTTATTTTAAAAAACAATTAACTTCAAGATGGTATTCATTTAAATCCAAATTTAAAATTCAAAATTTAAAATTGAATGGGAGGTCACCCATAACCCCCAAATCAAAAAGAAAATCTAAGTGTAAGGAGTGGGGGGCAGCTACCATTATGAAGCTTTCAAATTTGGGATAAATGAAGAACTAGTGGGTGTAAGAAAAATCATGCAGAAAGGCAAAAGAGAGGGATAACTCAAATACACACATAGTGGGTAAAAACTTGGTCTAAAAAATGGGAAAAAGAAGGTCGATTAGGTTGGAAAGTGAAGGAAAATTCATATCCTTAGCTTTCAAGAAATCTCCATCACTTCCTTGGGTCGATTTGGGTGCCCTATCAAAGGTAATATTGACTCATTTAGAATGTTTCTAATGTTGTTTTCTTTTCTCATTTCATCTAATTCTATGAATTCTTTCTTTTAAAATCATAATTTGAAGAGATGTGTTTTATTTGCCTGGGCTCTATATTCGAGCCTTGCCCTTGCATATGTTAGTCATGCCTTGCAATCATCAACCCCTAATATTCTTTAGCCAAGACCATGGTGATTAATAGGAAAATGGGTGCTTGATAAACTAAGTTATAGAACACCACTTTTCTCCTATTATCATTCAATAATGTCCTAGAAGTCCTAATTGGATTAACTATCAACCTCACAAGGTGAGTCAATTCTCATTGAGGAGGACCTAGAAGGGGGTTCTTTAAGCTCTTAGGGGTTCACCACCAAGCAAATGCTTGGAAAAGACAAATGAACATTCAACCTATAAAACATAGTTATGCAAGTTAAATGAGATGTAAATAATGAAATTATGCAATAGGGAGATATGATATATGTGCCTAGGAAGTCTAGAGATGTCATGAGGATTCTGAAAATGAAAAGAAGCTACCAAAATGTGCTTTGGAGGACTAAGACACCCAAGGTGGCATATTAGTCCCACTACTGATTTTCTGTGCAAATACAAAATCTTCAGATGTTGGAATTGGATCTAAAGGAATCTCTAAAGAACATGTCTTGGAGGACTAAGATGCCGAAGGTGGCATATTAGTCACATTCTGAATTTCTAAAAAATTTGAATGTGATCCTAAGCTCCAAAGTCTGCATTTGCTTCCTTTTCGATCTCAGGTCCTGAAACTTCCAGATCTGGCCTATAGGTGAGTTTTCATGAAGATGACAACTTTGTAATGAAAATTTGTAACTTTTACAACTTTTCACTCCAAATGATCTTCAAGACTTCAATCTAGACATGTAAACACAAATATGAAAGATGGAAAAAACTTGTTGAATGTTAGAGAATGGGGGTTTTCCTTAGTCAAAACCCTTGTTGGTAATTAAACCTTGAAATGAAATAAAGTAATGAAGGGAAATGGTGAATGAACAATGTGCAATTATACAACTCACCAAACCCTTATAAAGTCTACAAACTTGTGTGAAATGGCTGCAATGGATATGGATCTTGAACTAGAGATATGGACTTGAATTGGTTGCTTGAATCAAAACCCTACATCACAAATGTTAGCACAACAACAAACATGATGCAAGAAGCTCTCTAATATGATGCTTGAATTTTGATGATGGCTCCAAATGCTTGATAAATTACTCTTGAATGCTCTCACAAAAGATTTTATTTGAAATGAATGAATGAACCATGTATTTATACTTATCTATGCTTAATATATTGAAATTACATCACACTAAGCCGACATATGAATTCATTAAATAAAGGATGCTAAATCTCCTGAGAATTTGAAATTGGGTCCCAAAAGTGAGCCAAGGAGGACTCAGATGCACCCTAGGTGGCATCTTAGTCTTGACCCAAAAATCAAGGACACTCAAATAGAATCATTAAATTATCATTTATCCATTGATGTTTGTTGGGATTAGCTAGAAAAAGATATAACTTATCAGGCTTATGGATGTAAAATAGGACCAATTAAGACATAAATAAGGATAAACAAAGAAAGGTGAGCCCAAACAAGTGTGAAAATGCAAGGTTATTTATTTTCCTACACTACATTTAGCCCTCACTTTAGTGAGAGGATGAACTTGCTTCAAACTCACACTTAAGTAGCCAAACATGCAATCAAGAGGGGTTCAAATGTATGAATGATAGTAAAATAGGATGAAAATAACCATGAGGGTGGCCAAGCTCCCAAGATCAAGATCCTACGGAAAAATAGCATAAGTACAAAGGAACACACTTGCAGATGATATATGTAGCCATAACCAGATCACGAACATACACCATCACAGACAAGAAAAGGAAAAAAAAAGAAAGAAAAAAATGCAATAGATCAAGCTTCAATTGGCCATCCAATGTGGTGGACTAGATCTAGGTTGTTTGTTTGAAAATTTTTACAAGTGGAACACACTATTCATTATGCAAACAAATGTGCATGCTCAAAAGGGCTATTGGGAGCTAGGTGTCCATTAGGTGAGCCCCATGATATCCTTATCAAAGTCATAACTCCATGACTTTAATAAGGAAAAAAAGAAAAAATTCAACACAACAAGAAAGAGAGATGTTCAAAGGTATTTTTCTTAGTTTGTGCAAGGTCTTCATCTTAGGGAACATTGTGCTTATTGTTTCCAAGAGAGGATAAGTCAAAGAAATATCAAACTCTTGGAGGAAATAAAACTCGATGACACCACCAAGAAAAGGACGCATCATAGGAAGAAAGAGAATCGCACAAGGAACATGAAAATAAATTCAATTGAAATCATGCCAAAAATAATTTCAATGTATGTCCCCACTTTAAAGAAATTTCTAACACCATGCTATGAGAAATTAATTTAAAGTAGCCAAAACATGAAAAGGAAAATACAGTATGGTGCATGTGAGCCAACTTAAGGCATGTTGTCCACATCCAAAGCTTGCTATTATATGTACATGAAAGGTGGTCAATTATCCAAAGAGGCAACAACAAGTGACATACAAAGATAAGGCTATCTAACCTCTTGCCAGCACTTAGTGCAAGAGAAGGATGATCGAAAATGAAAGAAGGAAGTGGGTGCTTCAACCGAATGGAGAGCACCATAGTTCTTAAGATGTTGATTTTTTTTATTTAAAACCCTAAATTCATTAGTAGCATGACCATGAATTCTATGATATATGCACAAAATGAAAGTTTGTAGTAAAATTTATTTCATGTTCTTAGAGGGAGAGAGATCGAACAATCTTGGAGGAGTCTTGTCAAGATAATCTCTTGGTAAAAGATGGAAGATGTTGCTTTAATTTGTGATAAATATATCTCTTGCTTAGTACAAGGTGTCATACCTACACAATATTGCTTAGATTTCAATATTTTGTTCTCTCCTTTATAGGAGGGTGTAAAATCTAACGAATTCGAATCATTAGTGTTTTGCATTTTAACATTTACAAGTTGAATGATGATGGTTTAAAGCTCTCTAAGAAACATTGTAGCAACAACATATTGACCCCAAATCCATTAATGTCTTATGTGTTTGGTGTTTTCATTTTGGGGGCTACCCCTCTCTTTTCTTTTTATTTTACATGACGTAGTGTTACTTGGAAACATATGACTTGGCATAGGGATTTCCAAGTTGGCTCTCATGTCTTCTTTACTATTTTCATTTATCATTTTCTACTTCAAAGTAATTTCTCATAGTATGGTGTTTAGCAATTTCTTTAAAGTGGGGGCATACATTGGCTATCTTCTTTTATATTTTTCTTTTCCATGGTTCATGGCGTAGTTTTCTTACTTTATATGATGTGTTTTTCGCTTTGTGGATGTCATTAGGTGTGATCTCCCTCTAGAGTGTGATCTCTCTTAGTATATTACATTCCTCTTAGTGGATTGATATGCCGCATTGCATCCCCTAAGTTGTTAATTTTCTATTCTCTGATTTGTCCTCTCTTGGAGACATTAGGCACAATGTTCCCTAAGTTAAAGACCTTGCATAAAATAAGCAAGACTCCTTTCAATGTTCCCTATTTTACATTATATTTCCACCTTGCATAATACACTTTGCATTCCTATTTGAGTAATCTTGTTTTCTCATGAGTTCTAAGGATATGAAACTTTGCTCGTCTCATGAAGCTCAAAAATCATTTCTTTTGCATGGTTCCTTATTAAAGTTATCAGGAGGTATAATTTCGGTATGGTTTGAGTGGGAAGCCTAACCAACACATAAATTTCCCCATATCCACTCACTAGTGTGTGGGCGCATACCAGCCATGAGTGTGTGTCTCACCCTCTTAGGACCTCTCACCCAATGGACAATAAGGAGTTTCATTTCCTTATAGTGAGTATGCATTTTTTGAGCAAACAACCTAGATCTGATCCATAGCACATTAGATAAATGGTCAAATCTTGATCCGCCTTTTTTCCTTTCCATGTTATTCCTTTATGTATTTAGCAGTGCATGCTTGTATATTGTTGTCACTCTCTATATAATTTTTAGGTGTGTTTTTTTTGTACTTATGTTGGTTTTCCATAGGACCTTGGTCCTTGGGGCTTACACACCCCCCTTGGGCATGATTGTCCTATCTTATTAGCATTGGTGCATTTGAACCCCTCTTGATTGTTGTTGCATTTGGTCTACTTTAGTGTGAGTTGGAAGCAAGTTCCTCCTCTCACTAAAGTAGGGGCTAGATGTAATGATAGAAAAATATCCCCTTAACTTGGCCTTGATTTAGTGTTGTAATATGCCTAATATATTCACATTAGGTCTTGGACCCTTGTGAACTAATGGATTTAAATGATACCTTGTTAAAGAGTTGTGAAGTGTTTTAACACACTTTCACACTTTTCTAAGGTTCTATTAATTAACTAAATCTAATAAACCTCTTTTTAACTAAAATAAACATTAATCTTTCCTTTTTTAATGTGTTGTAAAGTGTTGTAGCACACTTTCACACTTTTCTAGGCTTGTCATTAATAATTGGGCTTTCTTATGCTTTAATTGGTCAAATTTTGCATCCACAAGACTCATTTATTACATCTCTTCAAGGATGAGCATGACACCAATCATTAGCCAATCATAATTTAGGTGTTTCAAGATTTAATGGCCTAGATTTATTGATTTGGGACTCATTCACCACCTTGGGAAAATGAGTCCCACCTAGATCTTTTGGTCACCACCTTGGGAAAATGAGTCCCATGTGGTCCAAAATCTAAATTAATCCAAATTCTTGGTGGGATTTTATTCTCCTAGATCTGATTTTGGCTTGTAGTGTTGTAATTTCAGGAATTCTTGCATAATTGAGTATAAATATATGGTTTTTCCACTCATTTGACCTAAGAATTTTGTGAAAGAATTCATACTAGAAACTTTGAGTTTACAAGAGCATTCAAGAGCATTCAAGGGTAGATTATCAAGCATTTTAAAGCATTCTTCAAGCACCAATCATCATGTCAATGATTTCATGCATCATGTTTGTTATTGTGCTAACAATTATGATGTAGGGTTTATGATTCAAGCAAGTATTTCATTCAAGATCAACATCATCCAAGAAAGGATCAAGATCTACATATATTACAGCCATTTCAAGCATATTTGCAACACTTTATTGGAGGATTTTGGTGAGTTGTAACATTTTCATTTGTTCACTCATCATTATCCAATCCTATTTGATTTCATTTCAAGGGTTAATTACCAAAAAGAGGTTTGACCAAGGAAAACCCCTATCCAGTAACCCAACAAAATTTTCCTCTCTCCTTTATGTGTGATTTATAGGTCTAGATTGCATATTTTCTAAGGAGAAAGATTGGAGAAAAGTTGTAATTCATTCAAAGTTGTCAAAGTTGTCATCAAGTCTTGGAGAACCTTGGAGAAGACCTATAGGTTGCATATCAGAGATTCAGATATGGAAACCAATGACAAAGGAAAAAGTAGATAAACAAGAGAAGGATCAACCTTTGAAGCTTCAAAAAATATCAACTAGACTTATTCGCCACTTCTAGAGAATGAGTCCCAATTTTAGTCAATTTTCAAATTTTTGTAGATCTGGATACCCATTTGGCAGATTCCTATTCTTGCACAATTTTCCAGAATCTGGATTGATTCACCCAAATTAGAGATGAGTCCCAATCAACATTAAGATCATATTTTCCAATTTTCTAGAGCTCCACTCAGCCATCTCTAGATTTCCAGGTGCACACATTCTATTTTTAATTTTTTTGTTTCATTTCATTTATTTTTCTAGGTCATTGCATTGAATTAGGGTTTTTGTATTTCATTATCTTTTCCAAGTTCTCACTTGGTGGTGAACTCCTTGTTAGTCTGCATTCATCCCTTGGGACAAACCTATTATAATATTTCTTTCTCTTTTTCATTAAGATCTTTAGGGTTACCCTTGAATGAAATTGGAAATGTGGGTGTGCTTTATGTTCTAAAACCATATGCTAACATCCATCCCACAAATTCATCATTTCACTACCAAACTGGTCAACACATATTTCTCTATAATAAGGGATGCCACCTCTATACTTGTATAATCCTATCAAACTATATCCTCATATAGCTTAAATAAATGCAATATACTCCAAAATACCCCACCTAGGATGACATAATCTTATAATTGACTCATTCAAACATCAAATGAACACAACATTACATTTCACAATAATGAAATAAATATATAATATAAAAAAAAATTGCATTAGAACATACTTTATATACAATAAAATAGCTCAGTCCCTCCAAACAAACTAGGCTAACTCAACTAGTTAAACACATTAGGGTTACCACATGATCTCCCTAATCCCATTGGCCATGGACATCTTACACTCTTAATTTAAAATGTTAATTCATCATAAGGAAATTCATACCCAAAGCAACAAGACATTAATATAATATGTTCAAATATGACATTTCGTAACTAAATGACTCTATTATATAATTTCATGCTAATATTTAATTTACTAAATAAACAACATTTCTAGGATACAACATATGAAATTCATCATAATGTTCAAGTCTTATAATTAAACCCTATACTAAAATAGTAGTGGGACACATTCATCTAATTAATTTTTAACCATTCATATAATATTGTTGTAGTATGATTAACATGAACCCATGGTTAAAACAAATAAATGAATAATGGAACCAAAATAATATCAAAATTATGTCCATACTGGGTATGTATAGGATCATCATGGAAAAAACAGGCCCTTAAGTGGCAATAAAAATTTAGAAAATCAGAGTTACGCAACTTGACTTAAAAATTTGAATAGTTTATCTATATTATTTCAAAAATATGTAAGAATAGAATCTTTAGAAAAATGAATGTAGTTTCTAAACTACAAGGCTTATTTAAAAATAAATAAAAATTATTTGGCAAAAATTTGAAATTTCAATGCAGTAGTACTTAAATTTTAGGGAAAAAATAAGAAGTAGGTGTCTATCTGACCACCCTATCCACAATAAAATGATAATATTTTTTTACAAGATTTTAGATATAAGTAAAGGACGCATGTCTCGATGTGATGCATATTTTTTTGTAATTTTTTTCCAAGTAAATAATTAATTATGAATTTTTTATTACAACTTTAAAAAAATATGAAAAATCATATGTCTAACCACCTTAACTTAGTCAAAACTTCATGAAATTCAATTTTTATTTTTTTAATCCTATAGTATGCGAAGCATAGAATGTGACACATGTTTCAAATTCAAAAAATGTGATACCGTTTGAAAGCTATAGATGTTTTTCAATTAGCCTATCAATGAGGACTTTAATCATAATTCAAATAGAAAATGAATAATTCTTATTTATTAAATTCAGAGTAAAGATTAATTTATCTTGGTGGAAAGCTGAGAATCTCCTTTAAAAACCCTTTTTATTTCATCAATTTTGAGTAAAAAAAAGTCACCAGCCACATGGGTCATCATATCACTTACATATCGCCACTTTTTGGCCCATCATGATCCTACACATACCCTACTATAATAATACAACATACAATATCTCATAATAATAATAAATTTTATGAAGAAGGAATACACATCTATCATTGTAAGGTGGGACTCATAGTTTACTACTAATGTCATGTACATGTGAGAACTAATTAGCCGCAACATTGAAAACAATTAGGAGTAATGATTAAGCTAACCTTGCTAGTTGATAATATTAATCAATAACCACAATTCCATCATAATTAAATATTTAGATTTATGTTTTCAATTATCTAAGCTACATACATCATCCCTAGAGTATTTCCATTTGTTTAATCTCAAAATGTATAGCTCCCTAAATATACGTATTTGACTTATATTATTCCTCAAAGAATTTCAAAATATGTTATCTAATACATGGACAATATGAGTATTCAAGAAAATCAAAATTTCATAACTTTGGATTTGACTAGTGTTTTAGGAAATTTAGATTAGTTCTACTCTAGACCATATTTTTTTATCATTCTTGAGCAGAGGAATAACTAAAGAATAATAAGAAATCTATATAGTGGTTTTCTCGATATCTCTCTTCTTAATTTTTAAAAAAATATTCTTTCATTTAGTATATATAAACTTGTTGACATCTTTTCTTTTAAGTAGATGATTACAAGTTGTTGACTAAGCATGTACACATGTATATTAGAAGCTTTTTTCAACTAAGTTTCCATGATTTAGGGGCAGAAAGGTATAGCCTAACTTGTTAAAATATATCTATATATTCAAACTTAAGTACAAATTATTAGAACATGGTAAGAAAGCATAAACGTACATTGACACTCTTGTTTTAGTTAAGGCACCATGACCAAGGGATTCATTTACTAAACTTGTTAAAAATCAAACTTGACCATCACCATATCTTGAAAATTGTATATCTTAATAGCTAACATGACACCATCATCCTTATCGATTGAATTGCAACCCTTTTAATAGAATGACATATTAATTTTATATATATTATTTTTTGTAAAGAAACTAAAATTTAAAGAACGAAGCTAAATAAATAAATAATTTTTTTTTTAATATACCTTCCAAAAAAATTAACTATCAAATTATTTTATTAAAATCATCTATGTAAAACATTGAACAAAACACACCTTAAATTTTAAGGTAATAATGTTATTCTATTCTTTAGTGAAAACTACTTATGTTCCAATTAGGCTGGGATTCTTTTCAACATACTTCAAAAATTACCTTTCCTTGTTAAAGACGTCTAGCACATGTTTTAATTACTTCTACCACAGTCAAAAGATATCCTGAGAAATGAATAGTGCAGTCTACCGTCCGGAATCTTTCTTATATTTTACTTAAAACCCTTTATCAGATGATTTATCACGTTATTTTCAAGATACATACATGATGACCAAATCTATTCCCTCTTCTTCGAGGAAAAAATCCACTCGTCCTTTTGATTTGACGTCAAATGATGATAAACTTTGTGGAAATCGAATGCAAACGATTATGATATATACCTACATAATATTTTTAGAGTCATCGAAAACTGTTTAAGGGGATTTATGTCAAACGTTTAAAATTATGAGAAAGGGAAAAAATGTTAAAATATGTCTGGCGTCCAAGTTCATGCATACAATTGGAAAGCAATTAACTCTAAAACCACGTTGGTGTGCGGAGAAAGTTCATGTAGCTGGGCAATCGTCTTAAACCCGAAGAATCTAAACGATCTTATATATCGTGAAACACGTGAACATGCCTCCCACAGAAGTCTAATGGTAGCCTTCTTCGCCATGGCAAGCTATTTATATAGCAGTTACGACTGAAGCAAACCAATTATCTCCATTGTTCATCAAAGCCGCAGCAGAGTGATTTGTGGGAGTGAGCAAGAAAAATGGATTCAATATTGGGCAACAAGAAGTTCCCCGACAGTGAAAAATCCACTGATGTTTATGAAATTAATGGCGAAGTGGTACTGCAGAAGGTGGCTCTTCTCAACTTTACTGATTACTCTGCAACACTGGTTGACGAGGCTTCTGAATTGATGGGGAAAAAAGTCTCTCTTCAGCTTGTGAGCAGCGATCAAATCGATCCCGGTATTCTATGCTTTCCAACACTCCTTTCAAAACTAATCAATAGAATTTTAACATAGGGTTTATGGAAAGTGCCGTTCTAACTTAATTTGCCCCTCTGTACCTTACGACAATTTGCTACTTAATCTTTTTTGTTATGCTATGTTAAGAAATCAACCTAGATATTCAGAATTATTATATGTAGCATTTCGAAACAGTAAATATTATATGTGTGGTGATGTATTATGTGCAGAAACGGGATTTGGAAAAATGGTCGGGCAGCCTTCGTTCTTAGAGTGGAACCCATGGGACGGACCCATTTCAAGTGAGACAAGCTGCACTATAAAATTGAAATGGAACTCTGCGCTTGGATTTCCTGGCGCATTCCTCATAAAAAATATGCATGCCCGGGAGTTCTTTCTGAAATTACTCACCATATCAATCCCAGATCACGGCAAAGTTCGTTTCCAATGTAATTCATGGATAGCCCCTTCTTCTCTTCATCCAGATGACCGTGTTTTCTTCGCTAACAAGGTTTGGTATTTCCTATCGTTAAGAAATCCTGTTCAAATTTCGATTTGGTTAATTCAAGGCAAGGGATTAAAGTTTATGATATTTAAATAAATGTATATTTTGACCAATATCAATAGGATAATTACTTACCAGTTATTTTCCTATTACACGATTTGAACATTAAAAGCTATAATATAATATTTAAATAAAATAGGGATTAAAATGCATGTGTTTCAGAGCTTTCTTCCAGAGGAAACGCCAGTGGGTCTGATGAAACTGAGGGAGTTAGACTTGAAGTCCCTGCAAGGAGACGGAACCGGAGAAAGGAAGATGTCGGATCTCATATATGATTATAGCTACCCACAGACAACTAAGTAAAATGCACCCAGTCTACAAATTATTAATCCCCCATTACCTCGATACCATGGACATCAATCAAGCTGCCCGTCAGAGTTTGATAAATGCATCAGGTATTATCGAGCGAGGCTTTACCCCTGGCAGATATTGTATGGAAATGTCATCCAAAGTCTACAAACAGTGGAAATTTAATGAGCAAGGATTGGAGGCCGACTTACTTAAAAGGTCAGTGATTCACTAGTTTCATTGCCCAGATTCATTAATATTGATTCACAAACTTCCACCATATAAACCAATGTTGACAAGTCGATATCTTGATTTATTGATTAATGTTTTGTATTTAATAGACATCTTTTCAAAGCTTACTAATCATTGCTAAAAAGGTGATTAATAGATATCTTGTCTAATTAAAGGCACTAATAAAATTGACCCTTTCATTTAACTTGTACTGTGCAGGGGAATGGCAGTCTGTGATTCAAAGGTACCAAATGGTTTGAAGCTTGTGATCGAGGACTACCCGTATGGTGTAGACGGTATTGAAATATGGTTTGCCTTAAAACAGTGGGTTTCAGACTATTTGTCTTTGTATTACAAGGATGATAGCTCTCTTCAAAAAGACAAAGAATTGCAAGCTTGGTGGGATGAAATAGTAAATGTGGGACATGGAGACCTCAAAGACGATCCGAGTAGATGGTACAAGATGGATTCTTTGGATGAAGCAGTTCAACTAGTGACAACTATCATCTGGACTGCATCTGCTCACCATGCTGCAGTCAACTTTGGACAGTACTCCTATGGAGGATACATGCCCAATTTGCCCACCATGAGCAGGCGCTTGATTCCGGACAAAAGAACACCTGAATATGATGAACTCCTTAAGGACCCAGAGGAATATTTCCTCAAAACAGTGTCCGCTCCCACACAGGCCACCCTTGTCATGGCTGTTTTGGAAATTTTGTCAAAGCATGCAAAAAATGAAGTATATGTGGGACAGCTGCAGGGGTCCACCATGGACAGAGTAGATGATCCGCGTATAGAAGAAAGTTTCGCAAGATTTTCAGAAAACATGATAAAGATTGAGAAGAATATAATCGAGAGGAATAGCAACTGCCAAGTTTACAAGAATAGGACTGGACCTGCAAAAGTTCCTTACACATTACTCTACCCCAACACTACTGATTTATCAAAATCAGGTGGTCTGACAGGCCGCAGTGTGCCGAATAGTATATCCATTTAATAGCATCGAGACATTCAATAAATTATAATCCTTCACTCGGTGCATTTTCATTCCCAATAAGATTTGCAGCTCAAGAATTCCGCAATTGAATGGTGTAATTAAATATTTAATTACACTTTATTAGGTTTACTTGGATCTAATTAGGTTTTTCTTTAGTGTTTTTCATCTTGCTTTATAAAAGCAAGTTATCTTATGTAATTCATTATTTTCAATGATATTATTTGCATCATTTTATGCAAATTGCTTCGATACAATGTTAGAGTTTCCAATAAATTGAATAAAACCAAGATCACCTACAAAATATGTGAGGATGGATGCATGAATGGGTCTCAACTACAAGGTCAAGGTTCTTATTCTCCTTAAGTTATACTTAAAGGGGGTATTGCTGTAATTAAATATTTTATTATATTTTATTATGTTTACTTAGGTCCTAATTAGGTTTTCCTTTTAGGTTTTTTCATCTCGCTTTATAAAAGCAAGTTATCACATGTAATTAATTATTTCCAATAATATTATTTTCATCATTTTACACGAGTTTTTCTTTGCATGTTTGATTTTCCTCTTGTAGAAGGTTAATCACAGGTTTTGCAGGCGATCTTCGTTTTATTGAGTTTATTAGAAACTCTAACAAATGTTAGCTTCTTTATACATTAGTGTTCTATACATTTTTGTTATGTTGTCTAAGAAAGTTGGTTGCACAAGTTAGAAAGGTTAAAGCCTTTTAGAAGGCCAAAAATTATTGCAATAGGTCAAATTTGATAGATGGCAAAATTGTGCAATTTAATTTTTTTACATTCTTATTTTATAGCGAGCAAATGAACATTTAAGTGTCGAAAGAAATTGGAAAAAGAAAACTATCAAAATTGAAACAGAAACAACAATACATCAACACAAAAGATAAACATGTTACACTCTTCTTTAATCTAAAGGAGTTATAGTTAAATCAAGCACTTTTCAAATAATAATTTATAGATCAATAGATTTATAACATAGTAAATGATCAACCAACTCCCATAGGCTACTTTTAGAAGAGAATCATGCTTAATTTAGATTAACTTCCTCAAACTTAGCACTAGTTTTAGTGTCTTTAAAGGAAGCTACTTATGAATCCATTTTTAAATTAATTTCATCAATATAATTAAAAATGATTTTTTATTAGATTAAATCTATTATCTTTCTTTTATTGAACTTCTTATTATGTTATTGTCAATTTCACCACATCTTAGAACTTTAAGAATTTTATGGACTTCTTTTACACCTTTTTTGTGAAGAACTAGGATAGATTATTGAAACTTTCATTTACTGTTTAGAAGCTCCATCATTTTTTAACTATAATTTTATAGTATCCTAAATCCCATGTTTACCTGAAGTTCAAAAATCTTCACTAGAGGGAGTTTCTAATTGAAAATATTAAGGATTAAAAATTTGATTAAATCAAATGTAGTTTTAAATGATAGATTCCCTCTCAAAGTGATGAATTTCACAAGGATGCTCCCTCTATGGGTTAAGCATGACAAAAATTAAAATTACAACTAACATTTAATACTAATAATATTTCTTAAGGCTTCAAAAAATATATCATCACAAGTAATAGGAAAATTCTTCTTAGCCACAATATACAATGTATATGCTTTAATATATTTAAAACGGACTAAAAATATTCATTTATAATTTTGATGATGGAACTCATTTCTTTTCTCCTTGGAAATCAAAGAATAACATGTAGATACAAAAACTATAGAAATGCAATAGATGGAGGGTAACTAAAATAGACTTTATATGGATTCTATCATTCCCATAATCTCGACACAACTCAAATCAATTTTTATTTTTTATTTGAATTTTTTTACACTTATTAAAATAATCACAAATATTTTTAGTGGTGAATCTTCATAAATTGATGAATATTAGATATCAGCCAAGTTGAAATTGGTGAATTAATCACACCCAACAAGGTGGCCAAATCACCCAGATTTTATGAATTGTCAATCCAATGCATGTCCATTTACCATAGATTTATTTTATGAGGCATATTTAAGTAATACATTTGACATAAAAGACTACGCATTTCAAACGGACCAATTGATTTTTTTTGTAGAATTTTAGAAGCATGTAATAAATCACCTACATATTCACCAATTCTATTAAAATGACATCATGTATCAAGATCCATTTTGCTAATTAAAATTTATAAATAGTTTTTTATGAGCACCCATTTTGCCAATTAAAATTTACAAATAGTTGCTTATGAGTACCCATTTCACCAATAACATTAAAAAATTATTACATTTGAGGACACATTATTGAAAACTATGTGAGGGGAAAGAAAAAAAATGTTGAAATATGTGTGGATTTCAAGCTCATGGATAGAGTTGGAAAATAATTAATTGATCTATGAAGAGAGTTCAAATAGTTGGTTAATAGTATTAAATCCCTATGAGTTTAAGCGATCTTATATATCATTTAACATGTGAACATGCCTCCCACATAAGTCTAATAGTAGCCTTCTTCACAATGGAAAGCTATTTATATACCAGTTATGATTCTATCAAACCAATTATCTCCATTGTTCATCAAAGCCACAATAGAGTGATTTGTAGGAGTGAGCAACTAAAATGGATTCAATATTTGGTAATAAGAAGTTCCCCGATAGTGAATTACAAAATTAATGTTGAAGTAGTACTACAAAAGGTGGCTCTTCTCAACTTTACGAATTACTCTGCAACACTAGTTGACTAGGCTTCTAAATTGATGGGGAAAATAGTCTCTCTTCAGCTTTTGATTAGTGACCAAGTCAACCCTAGTATTCTATGCAAACTATCATTTCTTTTAAAACCAATGAATAGAATTGTAACATAGGGTTTCTAAAAAGTGTTGTTTTAACTTAATTTTCTCATTTGTAACCTGTGATAATTTGCTACTTAATCTTTTTTGTTATGCCATGTAAAAAACAACCTAGATATTCAAAATCATTATAATATTTTAATTTTCATATTTAATTGTATTTTTTTCTCAAATATGATGAATAAAGACTAATAAGTTGAAATGTTGATATATATGTTTATATAGTTAAAATTGAAAATTAAAATAGTGTCATTTTTATGAATAAAATTTTTTAGTTGGAACGAACATGTAGCATTTAGTTTATGTAGAATTAGTCAACCTTATATGTGATGTGATGGATTATGTGTAGAAATCAGATTTAGAAAAATGGGCAGGAAGCCTTCTTACTTAGAGTGGAACCCATGGGTTGGACCTATTTCAAGTGAGACAGGCTACAATGTAAAATTGAAATGGAACTCTGCACTAGGATTTCTTGGCACATTCCTCATAAAAAATATGCATTCCCAAGAGTTGTTTCTGAAACTACTCACAATATCAACCCCAAGTTATGACAAAGTTCATTTCCAATATAATTTGTGGGTAGCCCCTTCTTCTATCCACCCAAATGATCATGTTTTCTTTGCTCACAAGGTCTGGCATTTCTTATCATTAAAAAATCATGTTTAAATTTAGTCTACCTGAACCACCAAAAATATAACACTTAAAGGGAAAGAGGAGTCCCTTTACTAGGTCCCTATGGTTTTTCACCTAGGAGCACTTTGGTGTAGGAATAAACTCTCTTTCCACTTGATGGTTATGTTGTTTTTGACAGTTACATTCAAAGTGAGGATTAGATTGGGTTGTGTTGTGTGTGATGAGTGTGGCTGAAAATTGAAATTAAATGATTCTAATCTAATATATGAAATGTTAAAAAAGGAAATGTAAACTATATGCCCTAAATGTATGCAATCTGAAAACTAACAGGAAATAACAGATAGTGTGCACCTGGGAAATGAAAATTACAGATGAGGAGTCCCAAAATATTCTAGAAATTGCTTGAAATCAGTAGAGGGACACTTATGCCAAGTTGGGCGACCTAGTCCTCCTGTCAGGAAACTTTTTCACACTGGATTTTGAGGAAAAGGGTACCCAAAAATACAAAAACCCTTTTCAGGCTTAGCACAAGGACAAGGTCACCAATAGTGGTGACCTAGTTCTCTTGATGCTTTTGAAAGATTTAGGGTTGGATTATGTGGTTTCCAGTTGGTACTTTCCTTCTTTGCAATAGTTTTTGTCTGAATCTCTCGGAAATGACCTGTAACTTATCTTTTTGCTCTTCCTAGGGTTTGATGTCTTGATGTGACTTGAATGGAATGTAAAAATGAGCTTGCGATAGAGTATAAGATAGGCAAAATGAAGGTGAAAACACTTATTTATACAAGATATGCCCTAATTTCTCAAAAAGCAATATGATAGGCCGACACTAGGGTTTTGGGGGCAAATTCCCATTAGTTTTTTGTCTTGGATTTGAAATTTATGTCAAGAGGGACTAGGTTGCCCATGGTGGCGACCTAGTCCACTTAGACAATTTCAATTGGTGGTCAAGAATAAAATGGTGATTAATGATGTTTATTAGGTTTGCAACACACTTAAGTCGGGCCTAAAAGTACATAAAGGGGCCAAATTAACATAAGAAAAGCATTAATTAGTGCATGATAAGCCTAGGAAACTATGAAAATGCCTAACAACAAACACTTTACAACACCTTGACACAAGACTTGGAAAGGGGTAAAAAGGGGTTATTTAAGTGAATTGTGTTGAAAGGGTCTTAGAAAAGTGGGAAGATGTGTTACAACACTTTAGAGCACTTTAGTAAAACACCGTTAGAATATTGTTGAATTGCAAGCATTCAAGACTAAATAAAGACAAAACAAGGCAAAAATATAAGGGAAAAGGCCAAAATGAGTGAAAAAGTGCCAAATACTACACTTTTTGGTGACACATTTAGCCCCCACTTTAGTGAGAGTGAACTTTCTTCAAACTCACACTAAAGTAGCTAAATCATCTATGTTGAGTAGGATCTAATGTAATCATGCTAGTAAGTTGGGATGACTATGATCAAGGGATGATCAAGCCCCCAGGATCAAGATCCCATGACAAACTAAACAAAAGTATAAAAGATCACACAAGGAGTGATGTAAAAGAGTGAATAGAGAGATAAGTCAGATCAAGCTTCGACCATTTTTCTAGCTAGTTATGGATCAGATCTAGGCTATTTGTCCAAAGGCAAAGGAATGTACTCACTCTAGGCCGACGAGAATTTTGATTGTTCGCTGGGTGAGAATGCCAAAAAGGAGTGAGAAGCATACGCTTGGTTGGTACGCACTCACATACATAAAGCATGATAAAGATTGAGAAGAATATAATCGAGAGGAATAGCAACTGCCAAGTTTACAAGAATAGGACTGGACCGATAAAAGTTCCTTACACATTACTCTACCCCAACACTACTGATTTATCAAAATCAAGTGTTCTAACAAGCCGTGGTGTGCTGAATAGTATATACATTTAATAGCATCGAGTCATTCAATAAATTATAATCCTTCACTCGGTGCATTTTCATTCCCAATAAGATTTGCAGCTCAGAATTTAGCAATTGAATGGTGTAATTAAATATTTAATTATACTTTATTAGGTTTACTTTGGATCTAATTAGGTTTTTCTTTAGTTTTTTTCATCTTGCTTTATAAAAGCAAGTTATCTTATCTAATTCATTATTTTCAATGATATTATTTGCATCATTTTATGTGAATTGTTTTGATACAATGTTAGAGTTTCCAATAAATTGAATAAAACCAAGATCACCTACAAAATATGTGAGGATGGATGCATGAATGGGTCTCGACTACAAGGTCAATGCTTTTATTCTCCTTAAGTTGCACTTAAAGGGGGTATTGCTGTAATTAAATATTTAATTATACTTTATTATGTTTACTTAGGTCCTAATTAGGTTTTCCTTTTAGGTTTTTTTCGCTTTATAAAAGCAAGTTATCACATGTAATTAATTATTTCCAATAATATTATTTTCATCATTTTACACGAGCTTTTCTTTGCATGTTTGATTTTCCTCTTGTAGAAGGTTAATCACAGGTTTTGCAGGTGATCTTGGTTTTATTGAGTTTATTAGAAACTCTAACAAATGTTAGCTTCTTTATACATTAGTGTTCTATAAATTTTTGTTATGTTGTCTAAGAAAGTTGGTTGTACCAGTTAGAAAGGTTAAAGCCTTTTAGAAGGCCAAAAAATATTACAATAGGTCAAATTTGATAGATGGCAGAATTGTGCAATTTAATTTTTCTTACATTCTTATTCTATAGGGAGCAAATGAACATATAAGTGTCGAAAGAAATTGGAAAAAGAAAACTATCAAAATTGAAACAGAACAAACAATACATCAACACAAAAGATAAACATGTTACACTCTTCTTTAATCTAAAGGAGTTATAGTTAAATCAAGCACTTTTCAAAAAATAATTTGCAGATCAATAGATTTATAACATAGTAGATGATCAACCAACTCCCATAGGCTACTTTTAGAAGAGAATCATACTTACTTTAGATTAACTTCCTCAAACTTAGCACTATTTTTAGTGTCTTTACAGGAATCTACTTATGAATCCATTTTTAGATTGATTTCATCAATATAATTAAAAAAGATTTTTTATTAGATTAAATCTATTATCTTTCTTTTATTGAACTTCTTATTATGTTATTGTCAATTTCACCACATCTTAGAAATTTAAGAATTTTATGGACTTCTTTTACCCCTTTTTTGTGAACAACTAGGATAGATTATTGAAACTTTCATTTACTGTTTAGAAGCTCCATCATTTTTTAACTATAATTTTATAGTATCCTAAATCCCATGTTTACCTAAAGTTCAAAAATCTTCATTAGAGGGGGTTTCTAATTGAAAACCTTAAGGATTAAAAATTTGATTAAATCAAATATAGTTTTAAATGATAGATTCCCTCTCAAAGTGATGAATTTCACAAGGATGCTCCCTCTATGGGGTAAGCATGAAAAAAATTAAAATTAGAACTAGCATTTAATACTGTATACACCTAAAATTGGTCTGGAGCATTCGATTAATTAAATACACATTATTTGATTAATTATTCTATTTCCTCTACTGTTTAAATAAACAGAAATATTTATTTAATATAGTTCACATTCAAATTCATCTTAATTAAATAAAAAAAATTAAATACTTTGTTCGATTTAATTATCAAATCCCTATTTCATTCTATCACATCAATCTCAAAATTAATTAAATAAGGTCAAACACTTTATTGATTAATTACCATATTCCTCTGATTAATTTAATAAACGACTATCCTATAGTTTGTTTTATTAAATTATTTATCTCCCTTTTCGTAATTTAAATAAATCAAAATATTTGAATTAGAGCATAAAGGAATATTCCAATCTACATTTCCTCAAAAATGAATTAGATTTCCTATGTCTAGTCTATGTCTAAATTTGTCACAATTAATGCTTTGAAACTTCACAGGAAGTTTTGGAGACAAATTTGGAATTTGATCTCTCAATCCTCTTCCATCAATTTTTCCTCTTCTCTTGCCTGGTGTTTCCATGGGTAGAGACAATCTCCATCTTTCTCTCAATCTCGTCCATTTCTCACCATTCAATCCTCCAGATTGAATCCAAGCCTCTCAAAGCTTTCCCTGTGCATTTCTATAGCTAGGAAATCTATAAATACAGCCTCATTCAACCAAGAAAAGGATCCAGATAATCAAGCTTTTGCACCCTTACTCTGCAGGAATCCAGACATCAAGTATCAAGCATCAAGTATCAAGCAATTCAATAATCAAGCTTCATAATAATCGCTACCTCTTGGAGCTGCATTTATCTGTTTCACATCAATATCATGCTAGTTTAATTGATTTATCATTTAGCATTATATTATCATCATCTCGTTCTTTAGATAGTCATTTTAACAGTCTTATATGCTTACACAATCTAAGAGCAATTTAGATTTAATAAATCTTTGGAGATAGAGAGAAATAGGACGCATTCAATTGATTACTTTGTTGAATTGATTCAATTTGTTTAATCATTGATATAATGTCGTATTAAGAAGTGTATTTATGTTATTTACCTCATTCCACACTTACAATTTGGTGCCCACCGTGGGGCATTAACCCCAATTTTATTGAAATTAAAATTTTTTTGGAAAGTGTTACACAGGTTTTACAGCATGATTTATTTTAGCGCTTTCCTTAAAATTTTTGGCGCCTCCGGTCCCTTTTCTAGCCCTTTCAGAGTTTCGGCACTTTTGGTTACTATTCTAGCAGATCAGGTGTTCTAGCGCTTTCAAGACAAACTTCGGCGCTTCCGGTCACTGTTCTAGCGCATCAGGTGTTTTTGCGCTTTCGGGTTTTAGCACCTCAAGTAACTGTTCTAGTGCTTTGGTGCCATATTTCAGCGCTTTTGTAGAAAAACAGTCTAGATCCGACGCTTCCGCAGCCAGATCTTACTTTTTTTTTTGAAAGTTGGAGTAAAATTGATCAATCTAGGGTAGTCACTTCAAAGTTTTCTAAAATTGATCAATCTAGGATAGCCACTTCAAAGTTTTTAAAAAAATGATCAATCCTAGGATAGTCACTTTCTTGTTTTTCTTAAAGCAAATCTATCAATCCTGGGATAGTCATCACATTCATATAGTAGAATTTAAAAATAACATCATGATTTCAGTGAAGCAACACCTTCACTTAGATTAAAAATCTTTCTTTTTGGGCTTAAAATAGAACAAATCTATATGTTGTGCTTGTAGTGATTAGGCTTATGCTCTCCCCTTAACTGGGTGACCAAAGTGCCAGATTCACTTTTCTTTTATGTCATTTATGCTTTATTAAATCCTTTAGCAGGCTTACCGTAGTGGGAAAAAGTACTCACCCTACGAGAACAACCAAAGCCAAGTTATCCAACCCACTATAATAAAAATGCAATTTGTTGATGAAAGTCCAAATTGACGGTAGTAGGAAAGATAACCATCCCCAAAATCTTTGTTCTAAATATTGGGAGGTCTCCTGAGGGAGTTTATCTATTTGCCACACCGAACGGAACCCTATCTATGAACCATAGAGTAGTTTCCCGCCGAGTCAGTATCCATACATTGTCATACTCACGGTGCAAGGGGAGGGAAGAACCTGCCCCCAAGACACTCACCATATAATTACCAAGGATTGTTTGCTCAAGGGATTCGGTATCTACGTCCGTCACTTTGAGTACGCACCTAGCAATGACAAAAACACGGGCGCCCTCTATGGGGTGACACTGCTATGTGAATCAACGTAATTGCAAGATGTGGGTTGTGAGTATAATGATGACCTACTTGTCCTTAAGTATGAGTCTATTTGATTTGTGTATAATTGTTAAAACAACCAGTCAAAATCAATAAAAACCATTCGTGTTTTTTTGAACATACACGATCTTTTCAGTTAAAATCAATTATTCAAAATTGCTTGCTGTGTTTTCACAAAAGAATTATTAAAATCAGATTAACGATCATCATGAAAATAACAAAGTCAAGTCATATCAGAAAAACTCTATGCTTAGAAAGTGGAAGTCCACCACGTTTCTCAAAAGGAAAATCAAAGTCTCAAAACATAAGAAACCTGATGGTTATAAATTGAGAAGACAATGTTTTCTATACCAAAATCGAAAACTCTTGTTACAACATAGAACATTCATCCACCGCTATCACGATTTTGCTAGGGGTCACACATTAGATTTTGCAGTAGAACCACTCTTTTAATGAGCCTTCTTCCAAAGAAGAGCTCTCACTCAGTTTCACAATCATAGTCAGCGCATTCATCATGCTTTTCTTCCACAGTCCTTGATACAGTATGCCACAAGGCCAGATCAACTTTTACAATAGAGAGTCTTTAAAGTCCTATTTTTAGAAGCTCTGGAAAAACCTGTTTCAACACTTCTGGTCACTATTTTAGCACTTCTGGTAAAGTAGCACTTTCATAAATTTTTGCGGCGTTCCTATGCACTGTTTTAGTGCTTCCATCAATTTCTGCAGTCCTTTTATGCACTGTTTCAGCGCTTTGGGTACAATAGTGTTTCTGGTCTTTGTTTTAGTGCTTCTAGTCTCTATTCTAGTGCTTCTGTGAAAAAGCACTTCTGTACTCTGTTTTAGCACTTCTAAAATAGAGAGTTCAAAAATCTTACCAGTCAGTCTGTCTGTCTTTTATCCACAATCTTCACCAGAACACAAGTTTTTGTTCATCAGAATCACTATCCAAAGACCAAAGTCAGAATGGTTTATACAAATTTCCAAACTTATCAACTAAAACAAGATCTTGCAAATTACAATTGTCAAAATCAATTACACAATCAATTACTACACTGAAGTTTTATTATCAAGATACTATCATCCTTCATCACGAAACAAAGTATAGTAATTAAATTTTTAAATATTGTCTCAATCAATAAGATCAGTCATCTTATTCGACTTTGTTTAAAAATATTCAAATTGACACTATCTCGCACATAAGATCAACATTTCAGAAGAAAGGACAAAAATTTGTGTGCCAATCTTCACTAGGTCCCACAAACAGAGACTCTTAGAACAAGAGTTTGAATCATCTAAAAACATGGCAGAGGAAAATCCTTGGAACACTCTAAACTGCAATGACAAAAATGAAATAACTCAAGAGGATATCCAAGTGGCTCAACAAGATCCCAAGTTTCACATATTTATGGAAAAATATCTTTTAATGTTGGCTGAATCAGGGGCAAAACTTCGAAAAGATTTTGATATAAACCGTTTGAAAGATGCAACTGAAACAAATGAAATAGAGATACCGTTACCAACGCAAAAAATAGATCCAGTTGTTGCTTTAACTTCACAAATGCAATTATTACAACAATAGATACACGACATGATGAAAGGGACAACCAAGAGATATGTGATACAGGACATTTGTCCTTATCCTTTTGACGCAATAGTTGGTTTGCTACATTTTCCAAGACACTGCAAATTCCCAAAGTACAATAAGTACAATGGACGAATAGATCCAATAGATCATATACGAAAATTTAAAATGACGAGTATTGAATTTTCTTAAGAAGAGACTTATTTGATGAGGTTATTCCCAAGAAGTTTGGGAGGTGCATGTATGGAATGGTTCTCAAAACTACAACCTATTATCAAAACGTTTGAGGAACTCGTTAACAAGTTTATCTCTCAATATTCATTCAACATCCAAAATGATGTTACTATCAAGGATCTCTACAACTTAAAGCAAAACAAAGGAGAAACATTCTTGTCTTTTCTCCAAAGATGGCGACAACTGTTTGCTAGGTATCCTCGATCTATTCCAGAGGAAGAAAATATGGAATTATTCATTGAGAACTTGATAGAAGAAATGAGCTATAGGCTAGAATTACAATGTCCACCCACTTTCAAAAAAGTCATAGAAAATGGTCTTAAGATTGAGGAAGCATTAGTGAAATGGGGAGTTATCAAACATTACAATGACAAATCAAATAACTACTCCAATCAACACTCAAGCAATGATAAACCAAAAATTTGGCAAAAGAGTCACAACACAAATGAAACAACAAGCGATTCACAAAATGTCAAACCAATTTTCAACTTGACTGCATCTTCTTCAAACAATCAAAACAGTGACCAAAAAGTCTAGTCAAATACCATGCAGAACAATGAACATGCAAAAACACTACCATATCAAAAACCATCAAATCGATGAAGGTTCACACCTTTAGGTCAATCAATGGAATTAGCAATGAAGGAACTAGTTACCAGAGGCCTTCTCACTGCATGGGAAGCTAGGTTCTAGGATCCAAAAGTCAAACCATCATGGTGGAATGACACTGATTATTGCAACTATCATAATAACAAGGGTCATAAAACAAATGACTGCATGGAATTGAAACATGCAGTACAAGATTTGGTGGACAACAACAAAGTGTATCTGGAAGGACCTCAAAATAATAACGATCATTTGGCCTTCAAACATCCTTTGCCAAATTATGACAAAGGTGCATCATCATCAAATAGCAAAGGGAATAACGCCAATCATGTCTATAACACAACAATCCTGTGTCTATCTGAAGTCAAAAATGATCATGCAATTAGTGATAACATTGATGAGAATGAAACCAACAGCATTACCTCTTTGGATTTATTCCCAAGCGTGCAAAACTTTGATAATCAAATCAATGTTTTAAAAATCAGAGATAATCGAGAACATCAACCAGCAAACGTCATGACTCGGGGGCAATCAAAAGTAATGTTAAGGGGAATTGGATCCACACATGCGGTTCCACCTCCATCACATTATGATATTATCAATCAAATGCAAAACACCCCCCGAGAGAATCAAGAACGTCAACCAACAAACGTCATGACTAAGGGGCAAGCCAAGGTAGTATTAAAAGGAGTGGGATCTCAATGTGCGGTTACGCCTCAATCTCATTATAATATTGTTGAACAATTACAAAACATCCCAGCCCAAATCTCAATATTGGAACTCCTTAGGTTGTCACCATCACATAAAGAAGTTCTGGAGCAAGCATTAGTTGCCACAACCATACCAAATAATTTGGATGTTTGTCAATTCCAAGCTATGGTGGGACATCTGACTACCCCTCATTGTCTATCATTCTCTTAATAAGATGATGTCTCATTAAACCACCCGCATAATACAACATTGCATATCGAAGTCTATATCCATAAACATCATGTTAAGAGAGTTCTAATAGATGGGGGAGTTGGTTTGAACATTTATACCCTCAAATTAGTCGATGCACTAGGATATTCCGAAGACGCTATTGATGCTCGATGGAAAATGACCATCAAAGCTTATGATGAGGAGGAAAGATCGTCCAAAGGTTTGATTGTATTACCCATTCAAGTGGGACTTGTGATGAAGTATATAGCATGTCAAGTATTAGAAAGAGAATTGACATACAATATACTCTTAGGATGACCCTGGATTCATGAAATGCAGGCCATACCTTCTACATACCATCAATGCCTGAAGTTTCCAGTAAATGGACAAGAGGTGACTATAGCTGCTGATTATAATCACCCACAACATTGTGACACATTAAGAATATCTCAAGACACTTTTGTCCCTCACAATAGGGAATCTTCAAGTTCATCATCATCCAAGAACGAACAAAGTCCAAGCATCTCTACCAAGTGGGTGCAAAAGAAAGGTAAAGAAAAGGAAACAAGTCATGATGAAACAAACAATCCGGATACACAAACTTCTCTATCAGACAAATTTCAAAAGCAAGTTCAGTTGACAGATAAAGGAATGGGACAATACTCAATGGAGCAATCGCTTAACTTATCATAGTTAATGCCATCTCCTAGGAAATATGGTCAACCATCACTAATCAAACCTCCAACATCTGTACCTACCACAGTTCTTCATGAAACATTTGTAAAATCTGGAACCATAGTAGAAGAAACGGACAACAAAGCAATCCTAGATTGGCTATACATGGATGAGGAAACATCAACATCAGAGACTGATACCAAGAATATTAGCATCAACACAGACAAGTATGGAAAAGGAGAGGCTATTCTTGAAAAGATGGGTTATGAAGGACAAGGGCCATTGGGGTTAAGAAAGGAGGGAATCTTAGAACCTATCACACCTCTCACTCTCCATACAAAAGAAAAACTAGGACTGGGATACTCTAAAGAAGAGAAGCGGGAGCTAAAAAAGAGAGCTATGGAAAATATCCTTCACTTTAGAGATGGTTCTCAAACAGACTCAAATGAATATGAGTGGGCATTACCTTGTGATCTACTTGTCATTGATATTCCAGTCGATGTGATTCAAAAATATGCACCTACACGTGAGGAGGGCCAAGGCTCTGGGTCTCGACCATTTGTCGAGGGATCACTAAATATCGATGACTCTAGTGAGGACGAACAAAATTTAAGTGAACTAGATGATTTCGAAGAGGGTACCATCATGGATCTCAATATCCCAAATGAAAATTATGACGATATTGCTGTCCTCATCCTTACCTCCATTGACCTAAATCAATCTGATGATACCATGCCATTAATCCATCCAGAACTTATTGATTGGGAACCTACCGAACCATTGACTGTACCAAAATTTGAAAATGATGATGCTATCATGCATTTCCTTTGTCATACCGAACCTGATACAAATGATATCCATAATACTCATAACAATATGACTTAGCAGGAGGGTGTCAAATCTTCTAGTTTCAAAATTGACAACAAGGAAAATAGATCTAATGGTGAAAACCATTCTATGGCAGCATTGGATTTGGAAAAAGTAAAAATAAAGAGTGCATCCAATGGTGAAAACCTTTTTGAGGCACTAAAGAATGGAAGATTTGACACTCTCCCAGAATGCTATCATGAGCGATCATTAGTTCTGGTCGAACCTACACAATCAGTGGACATTGGCACAGAAGAGAGGGCAAAAGTTCTACATCTAGTAGAATCAATGACTGGTCAAGAAAGACCTGAATTTATCAAATTCTTTAAAGAAAGAAGCATCAACTTCACTTGGTCATACTCTCATATGCTAGGCTTAGATCCAAATCTTCTTATGCACCATTTGTCTTTGCCAACAGGAATCAAGCCTATTAAGCAAAAATTAAGGAAAATGCATCCTCACATCGCATTAATGGTAAAAGCAGAATTAAAAAAATTATTGGATGCTAAATTCAAAAGGTCTATAGATTATGCTGAGTGGATATCAAACATAGTACCTATTTCAAAGCCAGACAACAACATCAGAATCTACACAGATTTCAGAGATCTCAATAAAGCATGCCCGAAGGATGATTTTCCACTTCCAATTATAGACATCATTGTGGACTTGACGGCAGGGCATGCCATGTTATCAATCATGGAGGGTTTCTTTGGGTACAATCAAATAAGAATAGCTCCAGAAGATCAAGAAAAGATGGCTTTTACATGTTCATGGGGAACCTTCTGCTGGAACGTCATGCCATTTGGTTTAAAGAATGCAGGAGCGACTTATCAAAGAGCAATGACGACAATATTCCATTATATGATGCACACCTTCATGGAAGACTATGTCGATGACATCCTAGCAAAATCTACTACTAGGGAAGGACATCTGCATATCGTAGATAAAATCTTCACGCGGATGGAAAAATTTAATGTTAGGTTAAACCCTAAGAAATGTGTCTTCGGGGTTACATCGGCAAAGTTGCTAGGGTACATTGTCTCAGAAAAGGGCATTGAAGTGGATCCGGCAAAATTCAAAGCTATAATGGAGATGCCACCTCCTAGAAACATCAGCCAACTATGATCACTATAGGGACGGCTTCAATCAATCAAGAGATTCATTTCCCAGCTGGCAGATAGAAGTCATCCTTTCAATCATCTATTGCATAAACACATAGTTTTCATGTGGGATGAGAAGTGTACAGCGACATTCAATCAGATCAAGCAATATCTAATGTCACCACCAGTTCTCATGCCACCAACAGAAGGATGACCCCTCATATTGTATATTTCTACAACTAATATCTCATTGGGGGCACTCTTAGCACAAGAGGATAATACAGGAAAAGAGCATGCTATCTACTACATCAGTAGAACTTTAAATGGCTATGAAATAAACTACACATTCATAGAAAAGTCTTGCTTAGCAGTGGTGTTTGCTACTCAAAAGTTGAGACACTACATGATGGCTCATACAATCAGGTTAATTGCAAAGATTGATCCTTTGAAGTATCTACTAAGTAAAGTTGCCTTAACAGGTAGATTGGCAAAATGGGTCATGCTCCTAAGTGAATTCGACATTCAATATGTCAAGAGAAAGGCCATCAAGGGACAAGCAATTGCTGAACAACTAGCTAAAGCTCCTCTACCAGATAATCGCCCAATGACAATGGAATTCCCAGATGTAGACATCATGACAGCAATGCCCCAACAATGGATACTGTATTTTGATGGATCGTATACACAGCGAGGATCAGGAGCAGGGATTTTGTTCATCTCTCCCCAAGGACACACAATTCAAAAATCATACAGACTCATGTTTCAAAGTACCAATAATGTTGTAGAATATGAAGCATTGATTATAGGGGTCAAGATTGCAATTCAATGGAAAATCACAGATTTACAGGTCTATGGGGACTCTCAACTAGTTATTTACCAAGTCAATGATGAATATCAAACCAAATATGATAAATTGATGCCTTACAAGCAACAAATAGATAATATGAAACAATCCTTTGCTAGTATCAAGTTTGATCAGATTCCAAGAGTGGAGAACAAAGCTGCAGATGTTATGGCTACGATCGCTTCATTACTACAATTCCCTGAGAAGCGTGTTTGTTATGAGTTTATGGTAGAACAAGTATCATGTCCTTCCCATTATCAATCAGAATCCGCTACCATATGTCATCTAGAAACCACTGAAACCTCCATATATGAAAAAATTATGCTTACCTGAAAGATGATATTCTTCCTCCCTATCTTTCTGGGAACCAAAAACACAACTTTATCCATCAATCTGCCCGACACACTTTAATCACAAATGTCCTTTATCGTCGAGGTCTTGATGGTACACTACTCCGATGTCTAGAACGCAATGAATCTGAAATGGCCTTACGAGAAGTTCACGAGGGTATTTGTGGTACTCACTCGAGTGGAATAACCCTAGCCAAGAAACTCCTCTGTTTGGGTTATTATTGGCCTTGCATGGAAAAAGAATCATATCATTTTGTTAAGAAATGCCAAAAATGTCAGGTTCACAACAATCTGATTCATGCACCGGCACAAGAACTGCATCCTTTTACATCAACATGGCCTTTCTGTCAATGGGGCTTAGATCTAGTAGGAAAAATACATCCATCTTCATCTAATGGACACAAGTTCATTATCACGGCTACAGAATACTTCACGAAGTGGATAGAGGTAGTACCTCTTACTACCATCACTGGGAAACAGATCTCCTCATTTATCTTGAACTACATCATTGTCGATATGGAATCCCTCAATCTATAATCATAGATAATGGACGACCATTCAAGAATCAAGATGTCCAAGAGTTATGTGAAAAGTTCCACATCCAACATCATTTTTCAACACCGTACTATCCTCAAGGGAATGGCCAAGCAGAGGCCTCAAACAAAACCATACTCAAAATTCTCAAAAAGATGGTTAACGATGTTGGACATGATTGGCATGTTCAACTCAATCCTGCACTATGGGCCTATAGAACAAGCATCAGAACACCAATGGGAGCTACACCATTTGCTTTGGTATATGGATCAGAAGCCATATTGCCCATTGAAGTTGAAATTCCATCCCTTCGTGTATCACTCAGAGGTATCATTTCAGATGAAGATTATAGGGTATCTAGATTGCAGGAACTGGAATTGCTAGATGAGCGTCATCAACAAGCTGTAAATCATCTAACAACTTATCAACAAAGGATGTCAAGGAGTTACAATCACAGGGTAAAACCAAGGGTCTTTCAGGTTGGTGACTTGGTACTAAAGGAAAACCCTAGAAATCAGCAGGACAGGGAGAAGAAAGGAAAATTTGAGCCTAACTGGCTTGGTCCATTTTGTTGTCATATCAGTGTATGGATCAGGAGCATATCAGCTATCAACGTTCAGAAGGGGATTTGTTTGATGAACCTATCAACAGTATTCATCTCAGAAAATTCTATGCTTAAAACTCCTAGTGCATAGGGCAAATTCTGAAAATTGTTTCCTTGGTGAAAACCTGGCAAACAGGCATCTTGGCAAATGCAAAAATACAAAAAAAAATAGAAAATAGAAAAAGAAAGAAAAAAAGAGAAAAATGAGAAAATACAAAAAAAAACACAAAGGGTGCAATCAAAGCATTTGATGAAAACCTAGAAACAGGCGTCATATGTGATTCTAAGATCAGCTTTCCCATCTATTATGAACATATCTGGATCATTAGTTTGGCAAGTCAGTACCGTTCCATATCATGTCAGTCATCTTGCCATCATTGCATCCATTATCAAAATCATGTCACATGGTCAACATATCACTCCATAGCTTGGGGGCAACATCTGGATATCATTAGGGGCAATTAAGACATATCAATTTCACTAGTCTTGGAACATGACAGTATGGCAGAAAACCAAAAACAAAGATCAAAGTGCAATGTCAATCATCATCAAGAAAAGCATCAAACATCCATATCATATCAAAAAATCCAAAAAATATGTCAAAAAGGTAAGTCTGAAAAAGCAACTTTCAAAAACATAGGTCTGTGTCAGTTGAACTACGTGGTCTCTGCATGTGTAACGTAGGCAAGGCTAATCTTTGATCAGCCCCCGAGACCCCTAGGATTAGTTAGTAGGTTAGGTCTTTTCGTCAATAGTCTCAGAAAATCCAAAAACATGTCAAAAAGTCAGGATGGATGATCTTAAATTTGAAAAATGATTGAAACACACTAAGTGAAAATGGATAAATTATATTTTGATTATCATTTCTTTGGAGTAACTCAATAATGTATAAAAACTAGAGATACAAGGAAATGAATGATGTTTTATTATCTATTGTCTGTACGTTAATCATTTACATGTATGAATTGTTGGGGGATGTGCTATGCAAATGTATCACCGATGACATTCAAAATTCACACATTCAAATGATTAATCACTGCTTGTTTACGCAATGAATGCTCAGGTCATCTCGGTTCAATTATACCTCGATGCTTGTGTTCGATTGCAATATCAAAAATCATGAAAGTAATACTCAGGTTGTCATTGGATTAACACAACCATTGACGCTTGTATTCACTTTCAACATCCAATAAAGCTCTATGATGATACCAAGCACAAAAAGACTATAAAATGACATCTATTTTGCATATCATTGCATGATTAAATTAGATTGCATTCATCATCTGTAGAGTATTTGTTGCATAAAGGATTCAAATCAATGATTATCTAATCTACAAAAGAGACTGAGTATACTTGACATAAAATCATCAAAAACATATAACATCATCATTGCATCATCAATTCATCATTCATATATTTCATCATGCATAATAAATTCTACCATCAGTGCATCAGGTTCATTCTTACCATAACACATTCATTACATTTCATTTAGAATCCATACATCACATCATATATCCACATATCATTTAGAATCCATACATCACATCATCATTATTTTATCATGTATCCATACATTTAAAAATAATAAAATCACATCATTACATCCATCAACGATCATTTATCATAAAATCATCCCATAATTAAAAAGCATTTATCCAACTATCCATACATATTATCAAATCACATCATTTATCTATATATCATATTCCATCCATACATACATCATTACATCATTACATTAAAATAAATCATCATTTATCATCACCACATTTAGAATTAACTCATCACATAAAGCATATAACAACATCCATCACATAGAAATCATGAAGCCATCATCATAATCATATCAAATGCATCTCATATATATATCATCAAGTGTCAAGTATACAAATGAAGTCATAAAAATACATCATCATACAAAGAGATACATCATAAAATACATCTGTGAGGATCACAATAGCCTCTATGACCTACTACTGCCAGAATGTGTAGGCCCAACAGGACCTGTACCTGTACCACCACCACCCCCAGAAGGACCCAGATCTATGGGATCTCTGCGTGGAGGCTGTGTCACTCCCTCAGTGACTGTCCATGTATGAGTCCACCCTGATCTTGATGGGGCATAACTGACCCGACGCTCGGTAGGTACTACATCATTGTAATGGCCCTGGTAAAACTCTGCCTCTTGGCCAGCCCACAGAACCTCTCTCATATAATCACCAATAGAGGTGCCATTGGCCAATCTCTGGAGGGTATCTGCTATCTCCTGTGCCCTCTCGGCTATCTTTCGAACACTGTCTCGCTCGGTTGTCAGGGTATCAACCTGCATCTACATGGTAGCTAACTGCCCTTGTACCTGTGCCTGCATCTATTTTTGAGTCTACACAAGCATGCCCCAAGCCTATACCAACTACCCCTGCAGTGTCTGAACCTATGCCTGGAGCCTAGCTATCTGTCTCTGTTGCCCTACTGCTAGCACTATCACTGCCTGCCTCTTACAAGGCCTACTGGAAGAAGGTGCACTGTGAATATCTGGACTTGGCCCTCTTTATCCTCCACTCCCACCATCACTGTCCCCACTCCTGCTGCTATCCTCACTATCTGAACTACTGCTCTCTGAGCTCTAATCTACTGGGATATCACCCTCACCATCGGTGAAATCCTTTGCCACATCCTCCTCTACTGGTAAAGGTGCTGGCTCATCAGGAATGGTGATGCGAGGAGGAGGGACGAAAGCCAAAAACGTCGCGTACTCCTCTGTCATGGGTGCAACTGCAATATCTCTCTACATGTCCCACGGAGATGGTTGTAACACTCTGTAACCCTCTATAATGATGTCGTAGGATAGTGTGGGACCCCAATCTAGAATATCCATGCATCGCCATGCATAATGGGCTACTCCCTGTGGCATGCACTGAACTATGCCATACTGTCTGTAAACTCGATGGAGCAAGAATCTCTCAAGTATGAATGGAGTCCGACCAATAAGGTACATAGAATCACACAAGAACCCCATCACTACACCATCCTCATCCCACTCCTCATAGTCAAGGTAGGGGCACCATATCACTGTCTCTATGTCATCAAACACTTGTCTCTAATGCTCTAATTTGCCCATCCGGGCCTACGTGAATCGACCACTATATCAAAATACATACGGTCTACCGACTGGTCTGTCTGCAATGGGAAACAACAAAAAAATAGCAAAATGCTCCCACACCCATATCTATAGCAATGTGACCCCTGCGGATATACTCTATGCAGCTAGGTACACAATGGAATGAAGATCATGGTAAAGATGTGCTAACATGCACATCCCCCATGCATATCTGGTACCATGTACCAACATGCTCTCCAGTGTCCTCCCCCAACCAACGAGGAATCCCTTTGACCTGCGATTAGGGCAAAGGAAACCTCCAATGAATCCAACTAGCACTGCTGGTAGTGTCGCATATGAATCCGCGATCCTCCGCCATCGAATGCTCGGACCCTCTATGTCCTGATCCTGAAAGACTCTACGGAGAGAATCTCTACTGCTAGTCCCATGTGAATCATGTCACAATATCCCGCATGAAAGGAATGCGCAATATACGCCACACATCCTCTGGTGTGACTGTCATCTCATCGGTGGGTAGGTGAAAGGTGTTGTGGTCACTATGCCACCTCTTAGCTAGTGCGATCAACAAACCCTGATTAATCCTAATCTGGGGCATATCAAGTAAAATTGTAAGGCCACACTAGCCTATCACCTGGAGCTCATCTGGTGTCAAATGTGATATCAAATCAATCGTCTACGGAAATCTCTCTCCCATCTGGAGAGTACCTAGATCCTCCTATCATCATAACAAAAAAAATTCTATAGTCAGGGAACTATGTCAAGGAATCAAAGGTCATTCTACTATCAGTCTATTCCAAAAGCTTTGGTATGAATTTTCGATCAAAATTCATAGGCGAACATCCAACCTCACCTATCATGAGGTTTATCAAAACATTATCTAGATCTCACCTATCATGAGATTTATTAGATATTGAATCAAACCTCACCTATCATGAGATTTATCAGATATTGAATCGTGTCCTCGCCTATCATAAGGATCATCAATAAATGGGGTTTTCTTCTTGCCTATCATGAGAGTTAGTCTTATTTAAATCATCAAATCCAACATCAAGAATGTGGATTGTCAATCATACCAATCAGAAGAATAGACATGATTGGAAATGACATAATCAAAGTTCACTAACTTAAAATCTTTAATTCTGACATGGAAGTGCTAAAATAGTCATCCAAAGCGCTAAATCCCAAAAGCGCTACTTTATCACCTAGAAATGCTCAAACAGGGACCCAAAGCACTAAAATAGGCTTTCGAAGCACTAAAAAACTCAAAGCACTAAAACAGGCCGTCTACACGCCATTCTACCAGAAGCGCCAGAATAGACCTTAAAAGTGCTAATCTACCGACTCAAAGCGCTGAAAATCTCAAAGCGCTAAAATTCGGCTTCATAGCGCTAATTCTTGACTCCTAAACACTAATTCGCTGAAAGCGCTACTTTACCAACTGGAAGCGCTAGAGTTTTAAATGCAAACGCTAAAACTCAAAGCGCTAGACAACCTAATGGAAGTGCTACATCAGGATGTAAGCGCTACAGCATGGCTTGAAAGTGCTAAAAGACACCTAGACATGCCTAAGACCTAAAAAGCATAAAAAAACAAAAGTGCATGAATCACGAGGAGATCAAGGGGTACATACTGGAGGTCCATACACAGGCGGCCGTCTGTGGCATCGAACGTGCTCAAATTGGTGAGAGTGCTAAGGAATAGGCATCTCGCTCCAGCTGGCAGAAATGTCGTTATCACTAAGGATTTTGAACTCCAAAAGCAAATAATGAATTGAAAATGACCTTTTAGCACTATTTATAATTTTTGAAAGGTATTTTTGGGGGATTTTTATAAAATTTTGATTAATTTTATCCATGAAATTAATTAAAACTTATCCAAGGGCTCTATTTCTTCATCATTTTGTCGGGAGATAAATTATTTTATCATCAAAACATCATAAAATCATTAGAAAATCATAAATTTTCAAAAAATTCTAAAAATCATCAGATTATTAATTTATCTCCTGAGGGGGCATATCATTATATTATCATCTTAAAATCGTGTCTGGGGCACATGAAATTATTATCATCTGAAAATCATGTCCGGAGCACACAAAATTATTATCATCTGAAAATCATGTTTGGGGCACACAAACTTTTTTTTTTTTAAATCATCGATCCTGGCAATAGTAGCAAAAATATTCTTTGAACCAATGCGTAAACACATCACTTCGAAGAGGGGAAAAATGTATACACCTAAAATTGGTCTGGAGCATCCGATTAATTAAATACACATTATTTGATTAATTATTCTATTTCCTCTACTGTTTAAATAAATAGAAATATTTATTTAATATAGTTCACATTCAAATTCATCTTAATTAAATAAACAAAATTAAATAATTTGTTCGATTTAATTATCAAATCCCTATTTCATTTTATCACATCAATCTCAAAATTAATTAAATAAGGTCAAACACTTTATTGATTAATTACCATATTCCTCTAATTAATTTAATAAATAACTATCCTATAGTTTGTTTTATTAAATTATTTATCTCCCTTTTCCTAATTTAAATAAATCAAAATATTTGAATTAGAGCATAAAGGAATATTCCAATCTACATTTCCTCAAAAATATATTAGATTTCCTATGTCTAATCTATGTCTAAATTTGTCACAATTAATGCTTTGAAACTTCACAAGAAGTTTTGGAGACAAATTGGAGACAAATTTGGAATTTGATCTCTCAATCCTCTTCCATCAAATTTTCCTCTTCTCTTGCCTGGTGTTTTCATGGGTAGAGACAATTTCCATCTTTCTCTCAATCTCCTCCATCTCTCACCATTCAATCCTCTAGATTGAATCCAAGCCTCTCAAAGCTTTCCCTATGCATTTCTACAGCCAGGAAATCTATAAATACAACCTCCTTCAACCAAGAAAAGGATCTAGACAATCAAGCTTTTGCACCCTTACTCTGCAAGAATCCAGACATCAAGTATCAAGCTTCATAACAATGGCTACCTCTTGTAGCTGCATCTGTCTGTTTCACATCAATATCATGCTAGTTTAATTGATTTATCATTTAGCATTATATTATCATCATCTCGTTCTTCAGATAGTCATTTTAACAGACTTATATGCTTGCACAATCTGAGAGAAATTTAGATTTAATAAATCTTTGGAGATAGAGAGCAATAGGATGCTTTCAATTGATTACTTTGTTGAATTCATTCAATTTGTTTAATCATCGATATAATGTCGTATTAAGAATTGTATTTATGTTATTTACCTCATTCCACACTTACAAATACTAATAATATTTCTTAAGGGTTCAAAAAATATATCATCACAAGTAATAGGAAAATTCTTCTTAGCCACAATATACAATGTATATGCTTTAATATATTTAAAACGGACTAAAAATATTCATTTATAATTTTGATGATGGAACTCATTTTTTTTCTCCTTGGAAATCAAAGAATAACATGTAGATGCTAAAATTATAGAAATGCAATAGATGGAGGGTAACTAAACTAGACTTTATATGGATTCTATCATTCCCATAATCTGGACACAACTCAAATCAATTTTTATTTTTTATTTGAAAAATTTTAAACTTATTAAAATAATCAAAAATATTTTTAGTGGTGAATCTTTGTAAATTGATGAATATTAGATATCAGCCAAGTTGAAATTGGTGAATTAATCACACCCAACAAGGTGGCCAAATCACCCAGATTTTACGAATTGTCAATCCAATGCACATTCATTCACCATAGATTTATTTTATGAGGCATATTTAAGTAATACATTTGACATAAAAGACTACGCTTTTCAAATGGACCAATTGATGTTTTTCTGTAGAATTTTAGAAGCATGTAATAAATCACCTACATATTTGCCAATTCTATTAAAATGACATCATATATCAGGACCCATTTTGCTAATTAAAATTTTCAAATAGTTTTTTATGAGCACCCATTTTTCCAATTAAAATTTACAAATAGTTGCTTATGAGTACCCATTTCATCAATAACATTAAAAAATAATTACATTTGAGGACACATTATCGAAAAATATGTGAGGGGAAAGAAAAAAAATGTTAAAATATGTCTAGATTTCAAGCTCATGCATAGACTTGGAAAATAATTAACTCTAAAACCACATTGATCTATGAAGAGAGTTCAAATAGCTGGTTAATAGTATTAAATCCCTATGAGTCTAAGCGATCTTATATATCATGAAACACGTGAACACGCCTCCCACATAAGTCTAATAGTAGCCTTCTTCGCAACGAAAAGCTATTTATATACCAATTATGATTCAATCAAACCAATTATCTCCATTGTTCATCAAAGCCACAATAGAGTGATTTGTGGGAGTGAGCAAGTAAAATGGATTCAATATTTGGTAATAAGAAGTTCCTTGATAGTGAATTATGAAATTAATGGTGAAGTAGTACTACAAAAGGTAGCTCTTCTCAACTTTACGAATTACTCTACAACACTGGTTGACTAGGCTTCTAAATTGATGGGGAAAATAGTCTCTCTTCAGCTTTTGATCAGTGACCAGGTCAACTTTACGAATTACTCTGCAACACTGGTTGACTATCATTGCTTTTAAAACCAATGAATAGAATTGTAACATAGGGTTTCTAAAAAGTGTTCTTTTAACTTAATTTTCTCATTTGTACCCTGTGATAATTTGATACTTAATCTTTTTTGTTATGCTATGTAAGAAATCAACCTAGATATTCAAAATCATTATAATATTTTAATTTTCATATTTAATTGTATTTTTTTCTCAAATATGATGAATAAAGACTAATAAGTTGAAATGTTGATATATATGTTTATATAGTTAAAACTGAAAATTAAAATAGTGTCATTTTTATGAATAAATTTTTTAGTTGGAACGAACATGTAGCATTTAGTTTATGTAGAATTAGTCAACCTTATATGTGATATGATGGATTATGTGTAGAAATGAGATTTAGAAAAATGGGTAGGAAGCCTTCTTACTTAGAGTGGAAACCATGGGTTGGACCTATTTCAAGTGAGACAGGCTACAATGTAAAATTGAAATGGAACTTTGCGCTAGAATTTTCTGGCACATTCCTCATAAAAAATATGCATTCTCAAGAGTTCTTTCTGAAACCACTCACAATATCAACCCCAGGTTATGAAAAATTTCATTTCCAATATAATTTGTGGATAGCCCCTTCTTCTATCCACCCAAATGATCATGTTTTCTTCGTTAACAAGGTCTAGCATTTCTTATCATTAAAAAATCATGTTTAAATTTAGTGTACCTGAACCACCAAAAATATAACACTTAAAGGGAAAGAGGATTCCCTTTACTAGGCCCCTATGGTTTTTCACCTAGCAACACTTTGGTGTAGGAATAAACTCTCTTTCCACTTGATGGTTATGTTATTTTTGGCGGTTGCATTCAAAGTGAGGATTAGATTGGGTTGTGTTGTGTGTGATGAGTGTGGCTGAAAATTCAAATGAAATGATTCTAATCTAATATATGAAATGTTAAAAAAGAAAATGTGAACTAAATGCAAGCTAAACTATATGCCCTAAATGTATGCAATTTGAAAACTAACAGGAAATAACAGATAGTGTGCACCTGGGAAATGAAAATTACAGATGAGAAGTTCCAAAATATTCTAGAAATTGCCTGAAATCAGTAGAGGGACACTTATGCCAAGTTGGCCGACCTAGTCCTCCTGTTAGGAAACTTTGTCACATCGGGTTTTGGGGAAAAGGGTACCTAGAAATACAAAAACCCTTTTTCAGGCTTAGCATAGGGACAAGGTCACCAATAGTGGTGACCTAGTTCTCTTGATGCTTTTAGAAGATTTAGGGTTTGATTATGTGGTTTCTAGTTGGTACTTTCCTTTTTTACAGTAGTTTGTGTCTGAATCTCCTGGAAATGACCTGTAACTTATCCTTTTGCTCCTCTTAGGGTTTGATGTCTTGATGTGAGTTGAATGGAATGTTTTGTACTTTCTCCAACACTTTGAATCTTGTTAAATCTTAGTACAGCCTACAAAGCACATGTAAAGACAAAGAGAATGTTGGGGTTAGGAAGTAAGGGTTTGCCTAAGTCAAACCCCTTTGATGGTAACTAAACCCAAATGAGATAGAAATCGAAGGAGAGATGCTTAAATGATAAACAATGTAAATTCTCACCAAATATTTTGTTGTTGAAGTCTGCAACATGCAAGAATCATCTCCAATGGAGGTTGCTTATGCTTCCTTGTGCTTTATTGCTTGCTTTGGAATCTTTAGTGCAAGAGTACTTGTGAAGAGATGTAAAAATGAGCTTGGGAGAGAGTGTAAGATAGGAAAAATGAAGGTGAAAACACTTATTTATACAACATATGCCCTAATTTATCAAAAAGCAATATGATAGGCCGACACTAGGGTTTTGGAGGAAAATTCCCATTAGTTTTTTGTCTTAGATTTGAAATTTATGTCAAAAGGGACTAGGTTACCCATGGTGGCGACCTAGTCCACTTGGACAATTTCAATTGGTGGTCAGGAATAAAATGGTGATTAATGATGTTTATTAGGTTTGCAACACACTTAAGTCAGACCTAAAAGTACATAAAGGGGACAAATTAACATAAGAAAAGGGTTAATTAGTGGATGATAAGCCTAGGAAAGTGTGAAAATGCCTAACAACAAACACTTTACAACACCTTGACACAAGACTTGGAAAGGGGTAAAAAGGGGTTATTTAAGTGAATTGTGTTGAAAGGGTCTTAGAAAAGTGGGAAGAGGTGTTACAACACTTTAGAGAACTTTAGTAAAACACCGTTAGAATATTGTTGAATTGCAAACATTCAAGACTAAATAAAGACAAAACAAGGCAAAAATCTAAGGGAAAAGGCCAAATTGAGTGAAAAAGTGCCAAATACTACACTTTTTGGTGACACATTTAGCCCCCACTTTAGTGAGAGTATGAACTTTCTTCAAACTCACATTAAAGTAGCTAAATCATCTATGTTGAGCAGGATCTAATGTAATCATGCTTATAAGGTGGGATGACTATGATCAAGGGATGATCAAGCCCCAAGGATCAAGATCCCATGACAAACTAAACATAAGTATAAAATATCACACAAGCAGTGATGTGAAAGAGTGAATAGAAAGATAAGTCAGATCAAGCTTCAACCATTTTTCTAGCTAGTTGCAGATCAGATCCAGGCTATTTGTCTGAAGGCAAAGGAATGTACTCACTCTGGGCTGATGAGACTTTTGATTGTTCGCTGGGTGAGAATTCCAAAAAGGAGTGAGAAGCATACGCTTAGTTGGTATGCACTCACATACATGCAAAGGTGGCTATGTGGAAAGTCATGCCACTAGTTGGGCTTCATGCTCAACCATACCAAAGTTATACCTCCTGTTGACTTTGATAAGGCGCCAAAAAAGGCAAGGGTGCAGTTCATGGGACAAGCAAAGCATTGGATGCTTAGAACTCATGAAAAACTACAAGATGACACCACATTCATGCAAGTTGTGTTATGCAAGGTGGCCATGTTGTTATCATAATCAATCCATCAATCGGATCAATCAACCCTAGCTTGGTTTTCAAGAAAATCCAAAAATAGAGCACTGATATCATATCCATATCCAAATTGTCAAAATCATGTGAAAATAAAAAAAATCCAAAACATATCAAAAATCCCTAAACAGGTCAAAAGGTCAGAAAAATTCAAAAACATGGTATCTGAACTATGTCGTCTTTGAGCTTAAATGTAGGAAAGGCTAATCTTTGATCGGCCCTCAAGATTCAAAATCCAAAAACATTCATAAAATCTCATAAAACACAAAAATATTGGAAAATTTGAAAATCGAAACATTTGTAAACATCTTGAAAAACCCAAAATAGCCTCAAAACATTTCAAAAATACCAAAACATCCAAATATTTGAAAAAACTGAAAAATGGTGCATCCATCTCATCTCGCATTCACTCAAAATAATCTCATTCATAATAAATCAATCATCACCTTCATCCTTTGGTAAAGCAATTGGAAGCAAGTCTAGTATGTTCAAAAGTGGGCACCTAATCGTCAAAGTCTCAAGTCTAGGTCGGTAATTCAACAAGTTAATCAACTTAGAGTATCAATAGCTTATCATCTAGTCAAATATCATTATCACCTAAGCACAACATTTCCTAGGATTCATCTTCCTACAAAGGACATCAACATCAAGCATCACCGTAGTTTACTCTTGGCTAGCAGTACAAAGAACATTAGCTTGTTTGTTTACTTTCTCTTGGTATTTTTGACTTATCTTATTTTGTGTTCATTCCAATGACCTCTCGATGATGCCTAATCAAAATGGTTTAAAGAGAAAGGAATGGGGAAAATATCATTATATTTTTATCTATTGTGCTTGTTGGATGTTCTTGTAAAATAACCTTGGTCATGCGTGTTTTATTTGGTTTGTAGGGAAGGTGTTTTAGGTGTCTTCTTGACCACATAAGAAGGCTTGCTTTTTTATGTTTTGGTCTGAGATGTTTAGAATATCTGAACTGCATTATGAATGAGGTTCCATATTCTAGGTGTGAATAGGAATACTCGTATCTGATTTTCAAGTCAAAGTCCATCACACTAGGTACAATGCCATCCCGGTTCTTAATATCTTGATGCATCATACCTATGTGTATTATCAAACATAAGGTAAATGGCCCTTTTAAAATCCCAATTCTTGATAAGCAATACATCATTATCATTCATCATCATATCTAATAAAGTCTTAATGCTTCATGGATTTATTGGATCCTCTTGTCATCATTCTTTTCTTCTTATTCTTTTATATTTACTAACATTTCTATCCAAAATTGGTGTGTTGTATCAAAATATACATGAGGATACCCATGGCCAATGACTATCTATACATCATCAAAATTGTCTACATAAAATATCTAATCTTTCTAAAGAATTATCTTTCATCCTCTGATCAATAGAACCACCCCTTGCATTGTATCGCAATCTCGATTATAAAATCTAACATTTCCGCTTGATCTCTCGAGGGGGCAGTATACCAGCATAATCCTTCTCGCTAGGGCAACAGTGGGGCATCTAAAAAAAATGTATACCAGCGTAATCCTTCTCACTAGGGTAGTAGTGTGGCATCTAAAAAAAAATTTTTTTTTTTTAAAATTTTGATCTTGGGAGTTTATTCTTTGAATCAATGCAACAGGTGCATTGCTTCAAAGAGGGGGAAAATGTACACACGGAAAAAATAAATTTTTGATCCTACACATTTGATCCTGAGCTTACTAATATCGTTTCTTCCTAAATCATCTCTTTCTAATCATCACATTTCATCTTTTAATTAAATAAATCAAATTTATCTTATTAAGTCATTCTCTTCCATTAATTAAATAAATCATTTTGTTTAATTAATCGTATAGTCTCTCTTTTAATTAAATAATTCACTTTATTTAATTAAATCTCTAAAGTCATCTCTTTAAATTAAATAAATTAATCTCTATTTGATTTAATCTAACATCATCCTCTTTAATTAAATAAATCAATTCTTATTTAATTAAATCTAAAATCATTATGCCTCTCAACTTTGATTTATTTAAATCCTAAAATCTAAGTTAAAATTGTCAAATCATCTTTCTACTTAAATTAATCAAATCATGATTAATTCTAATCCTAATCACTCCAATCCTCTAGATTTTGCAACTTGCACAATAAATCAATTTATTTGATTTATTAATTCATCTATTTTTCCCTCAACTTGGCATCAAAAGGGAATATTCTTCAAACTCAAAAATCCCTCCAAAAGGGATGAGTACTTCCAACAAGGAATTAAAGGCCTCTTACATGTCCTTTGCCTTGAACCAAGTGACATTTACTCCTTTCATCTCTCCCTCCAACTTGTCATTTCATCAAATTCAAATTTGAATCTAATAGAATTTATGTACACATTCATCAAAATGTGCTCAGTCCTCCTCCAATCACATCTTGACAAGTGGCACAATGCCATTGGTCCATCTTTAATCCCACAATCATCTTATTTCACATTCCTCCATCCTTATCTCCTATAAATAGAGAGTTTCTCTATTGATTTGATGATCCACAATTTCATCCAAAATCCATGCAAGCCTACTCTACTCAATTTCACTTGCAATTTCATCCATTTTTATCATAGTTTCATAGTTTTTAGCAATCTTATCAAGTTTTTTGTCAGTTTTGCATCAAGGAATCAAGAATCATCATCCAAGATCATCAAATCACACAAAGGAGTTGGGAAAGGGCCATTTCCTACACATAAATGGCACCAATTCCCCCATGGGTTTGATAGTTATTTCATTACAATAGGATTATATTTATTTCATTTGTGTTATTATTCATTTCTATTCCTATTTTGATGTTTAAATCTAATCTCAAGGGGAATGTGGCTTCGTACTTGCATTTTGATCTAATATTGTGTTTGTTCTTTGTGTTTATGTAGGTATAGAAACACCATTCATAGTAGCATTGGACTTATTGATTCTACTAGAAGTGGATCACGTATCACGACTACTAGTTTTAGTGTGATAGTCACAAAGTGCTTGGAATAGGTGCATGAAGGAAGGGAACTTCATTAGGGTGAGCTTATCTTGAAGGGGTGTTAACAGGTTTTTGATAAACATATTTTACAGATGTGTATCGAGTATCTTGACATTAATTAAGGAATAAAGAGCCTAATAATGGGAGATAAAATCAATGATCTTTTCATTAGTGTCTTGTTTACATCTCATGAGATCAACCAAGGTATTTTTAGGTGTCATGTGGACTTGGAAATGGTAGATGAAGGAATCCACTAGTTCATTGAATGAACTAATGGAATTATTTAGTATGGATGAAAACTAGTCCAAGGAAGCATCTTTGAGGGTCCTAGGAAATAGATTGGCTAACAATTTGTCATCGAGAGAAAAACCACTATATAAGGCAATGTAAGCATTAACATTATTAGAAGGATCATCCTTTCCTCCATAATTTTCAAATCTCGGTATTTCTATTCCCTATGGAAATGGGGTGCATAGGATCTCTAAGGATAATGGATTGCTACAAATGTAGTGGGTAGGTGAACCATGTTCATTTTGATTAATAGTGGAAATTTTTTGTTGCATGGATGTAATAGTGTGAAAGAGTTGTGTGATAAGAGGATCGATATAAGTGTTATGAGGTGGAAGGGAAAGTGGAGATGGTGAATGTGGTGGAATGGGAAGTGGAGGGGATGCTAATGGAAAGTATGGTAGAAGATGTTAGGGGATGTGATGCCACAAAGGAATTAGGGATATTGGAAGGAATACCAAGGGAAGGTATCGCATTACTAATATGTTGCATGGTAGTTGTCATAGTAGGAGATGCGTAAGTGGGAATGGAATATATTGTTGAAGGAGGAGGGGTAGAAGGTCCTCCTTGGCTAACAATAGGAGTGGTGGATTGGGAAACCCTAGGTGTGGAAGAGGCATGTTTTTGGTATATTTCAACTATTTTCTTCACAACACCTAGGCCATCATCACTCTCAAGCATACGGTGAATGTTTTTGATGGTGGGGATGGTAGTGGTGGATATGTTTTCAAGGCTTATTTTGTGTTGGAGGTCAGCTAGGTTTGCATGAATGTGGAACAACTTTTCATGTGGGAATTCATCAGTTTTATTTTCAATAGGAGTGTTTCCTAGGTGCAGAGAGTTACTAAGGGGGGTTTCTAGGCCTAGTGCACTATTATCGATACTAGGAGTAAAAGCCCGAGAGATCCCAAGATCTACAACAATGGTATTGTCATGAGATGACATGAGTCTAGAGCTTCATCTCACTACGGTATTAGCAAGAGAACACAAAATGATCATGCAAATTTTCCTTTTGGTGTGGTGGATGTAAATGCAATGTAAACAAAAGAGACTAAAATTATTGTAACCACAATTCTGGAAAAGAAAACAAAAAGGAAAAACCAGAAAATAGAGTGTAGAAATTACTTTGAGAACACCATCAATTACATAGTGAATAGTGCAAGAGAACTAGCTTGCCTAGTGTGGCGACTTAGTACCAACAGTGATGTTTTTGACAGTTTTTGAATGCTTTTTTTGCATTTTATGCTTTACTGATGCAAGCATAGAATGGAAATGCATAATTTTTTATACTTTTTTAATGAAAAATGCAATGCAAAGTCAAAATTAACTTGAACTTTCAACTAATGCACTTTTTTACAAACACTAGGATGAAAACAATGTAAAATCCTATTGCAATGCAAGATTAATCCTAAGATGAAATGTAAAATCAGAAGATTAACAAGTGGTCTATGGTCACGTTCACCAAAATGAACCACCAAAAAGATATTTTCAAAGAGGGAAAGAGGATTTCCTCAATTAGGCCCCTAGGGTTTCTCACCTAGGAGCTCTTGATTGAGAAGTGACTCTCTTTTCCCTTAATGATATGATTTTTGGTGCTTGCATTCAAAGGGTATCACTAAATAGGGTTGTGTTGTGTGTGAGAAGTGTGGCTAAATGCTGGAAATGAAATGAAGCTAAGCTAACTATGAAATGTAAACAAAAGAAAAAATAAACTATATGTAAGATAAACTAAATGACCTAAATGTATGCAATTTGAAAGGAAATTGGAAAATAAAGAGATTGTGCACCTGGGAATTGAAACTTGTAGAAGGGGAGTCCTAGGATATTATGAAATCTGTTGGAAATATACACATGGACACTTACCGCAGAATGGGTGAATTCATCCTTTTGTAGGGAAAATCTGTCACAGTGGATTTATTTTAAAAGGGTATCTAGAAATGTCAAAACCCTTTTTTAGACCTGGTATAGGGACAAGGTCACCAATGATGGCAACCTAGTCCTCCTAGTACTTTCAAGGGTTTCAAGGTCTGAATCTGTGGGACACCACTTGCACTTCCTTCTCTGATAGATACCCATGATTAAATCTTCAGAAAATGACCTGCAAGTTGTCCTTTTGCTCCTCCTAGGGTTTGATGACTTGAGTTGATTGGAATGAAATGATGGTACCCTTTTCAACACTTTATTCCTTGCCAAATCTGCATACAACATGCAAAAAAAACATGCAAAGATAAGGAGAATGTTAGGGTTAGAGATTAGGGGTTTTCCTTAGTCAAACCCCATTGATGGTAATCAAACCCAAATGAGATGAAACGAAAGGAAGAGATGATTGAATGATAAAGAAAGTACAAACACTCACCAAATCCTTTGTTTTTGAAGTCTTCAACATGCAAGAACCAACTCCAATGGAGGTTTCTTGAAGTGCCTTTGTGCTTGAGTGCAAGAGTTCTTGTGAAGATGAAAAATGATCTTAGGGGGGGGGGGAAATGAAGGTGAAAACCCTTATTTATACAAGATATATCCTAATTTCCTGAAAATGTCACATGATAGGTTGAACTTAGGGTTTTGGAGGAAAATTCCCATTAGGTTTTTGTTTTAATTTTGAAAATTATGCCTAAAGGGACTAGGTCGCTCGAGGTGGTGACCCAGTCCACTTAGACAAATTCAAGTGGTGGTCTAGAATTAACTAGTGTTAAATGATGTTTATTTGTCTTGCCTCCTAAAACACACTCAATTCGGGCATAAAATTACATTAAGGGACCATTTTAATATTAAAAAGGGTTAATTTAGTGATGATAAGCCTAGGAAAGTGCAAAAATGCATTACAACACTTTACAACTCTTTGGCACAAGGCTTGGAAACGGGTAAAAAGGGGTTATTTAGGTGAATTATGTTGAAAGGGTCTTAGAAAAGTAGGAAGATGTGTTACAACACTTCACAACACCTTTGTAAAACACCATTAGATTGTTGTTGATTTGCAAGCATTCAAGGCTAGATCAAGGCAAAAGAAGGCCAGAATCCAAGGGAAAAGGCCCAAATGAGTGAAAAAGTGTTAAAGGCTACACTTTTTGGTGACATAGTTAGTTAGTTTCATTTCATTTCAGCATTTAGACACACTTCATCACACACATTCCAAACCCTATTTAGCTCATAATGTTTGATTGAACTCACCAAAACCATACCATTAGTCTGAAAGAGAGCCACTCTTCCAAACTAAGCTCCTAGATGAAAAACTCTAAGGGCCTAATTGGGGAATCCTCTTTCCCTTCTTGCATATCTTTTTGGTGGTTCATTTTGGTGAACCCATCCTTAGAACACTTCTCAACTTCTGTTCTTGCATCCTAGAAAAAACTTTCATTTACATTGCATTAGGGTTTTACATTGTGTTGCATTCTAGGGTTTTTAGACCTGCATTTGTGAAAAGCTCATGTAGCTTGCATTTTTCCATATATATTTTCATTTCAAAATTCTAAAAAATTTCATTTGTTTCTTAGGATTGTGTCATATAGTCCCAAACACATTAAAACCAATAATTTTTTTTTTTTAAATTGAGAAAAATCCTTATTGGGACTAATTCGCCATTTTGGGTGACCTAGTCCTAGTTCACATTTTTAACTGCATGTTACAGCATCATAAACCTCATTTTTGTGCTTCCTAGACCTCCTAGTACCATATACTATAAGTCTGTAAAGTTCTAAGAAGATATGTTTTATGATTCTAACTCAAAATCATCAATTCAGGGTGGTCATTTTTGATATACCTTCATCATTAGATCTACAAAATGCTTACATTTTTGAAATTATTCATAACTTTGATAAGAGTACTTTTCACTTTTTCTTACACAATTTTTCTCTTCATAAAATTTTTTTTAAGTTTGATTTCATTCTTTCATATACATTTTTTACATTCTTAAAACTTAGCATAAACTGGATAAAAATGTTTTGTATCTGTGCTATACATTGTTCATCTTGTTGAAACATTGCATCACATGGTTACAAATGATTTTTTTTTTGTTCAAAAAATGTTAGGGTCTTATATATCTCGATATGCTAAGAAACCTTCCCTAAATTCTCCCTATGAGAGAATTTTAGTGATAAAGAATAAAACCCTGGTGATTCCTAACAATCATATTAGTTCTTCTCCTAATATCTCCTCTATGGGCGAAGAAGATATTTTGGTGTTCAAAGAACCAATTAATGGGAGTCATGAGAATCCTAGTTGTTTCTCTCCTCTTACTTCACTTAAAAAACAAGACAACACAACCATAAGGGATCATTACAATAACATTTATCCTTCTCTTGGTATCTCTCCTAGTTGTGAAGATGATACTTTTCCATTAGAACATACAATCGATGAAATTCATGAGTATCTTAGTTGTCCCCCTTCTCCTAGGGAACCCCTTATTAAACAAGACAATTCACCCATTGATCATTCTCCTACATGTGATAGAGTCCCTTTAGAAGAACCTACCTTTAAATGTTAAGAACATTTGGCTGGTAATTCTCCTAAGAAAACTCCTCCTAGGAAGAATATCATGGTGCAAGAAAATATGAACATTGACACATATCCTTTAAAAACTAAACCTTCCCTAGATGAAGATAATAAAATACCATTAGAATCCCCTTCACTAACAAACCATACAAATACATAAAATATTCTCGAGGTTATGACAACCCAAGTGGGATCTCCTTTAATTGGTGAGCTTCCTAAGTCCCCCCCACTAGTGAATCACACAAAAAACTACAAGAGTTCTTGAAATCCATGATGAAATGTACTCATAGCAATTCTTTGCAGCCACTAAGTTGTAACTTAGTGACTCAAACATATAGGGTATCACACATCATTCTGACACCATTACCCTTTTCTCAACTTAGAGTCCCTAGTGTTGATGATCTTAAAAAGACTCATGCTAATATATCTGTATGGCAACTTATTCAACTTTCACCTACATTCAAATTTCTATTTCAAGAAATGTTGCAAATACAAATGGAGGAAATTCAATCTTACATAAAATTGAATAATATCACATCCTCCTCTCATCCCATGCAAGTAACCCAATCCGAAATCACATTCCCTAAGCATGAATTACCCTCACTTGAGCTTCAAAACAAGAATGATCCCTTTATGATAAAGGTGATAATTAATGAAACTTTAGTCAGGCACACTCTCACAGACAATGGAGCATAAATTAATGTTTGTATCATGGACCTTCTCAACAAACTTGGAATGGACAAAAATCTCATTCTTCTAAATGATGTTCATATTCGTGGCTTTGAAAATATTAATTGACAACCACTAGGGATGATCACATTACTTATTGAGGTCAGACCTGTCATGTTGCCTACCTCTATCTATATCATGCAAGGACCCCTTCCATACAATATTCTCCTACAGAGACCATGGATTCATGCTATGAAAGGAGTCCCATCTACCCTTCACCGTACAATGAAATTTGAGTACAATAACAAGATCTACAAGGTTGATGCAGATGAATGAATCTATGAATCAACTAATCACAAAAATTCCAACTCCCCTAATCCTTTGATTCCTAGATCAAAACTTATCCATGTTGATGCTAATCCTTCCCCTACAACAAAAGTCTTTCATGATGATTGGGGGTCATTAGATTCTACACCTCTTTTCACTAAAATTTCCAAAATTTCACCCTCTTGGTCCAAAGAGTCATATACAAACAATTCATTTTCAAATACAAGTTCTAGTAACAATTGGAGTCTTATGCCTCCCTTTAAAGGAGAGTTTGAAACCTCAAAACCTAAACCAAAACAACCCTATGTTTTATATGGTCAACTTGGTTCTACAAGAATAACATTACCCCATGGTGGTGATAGGAGCTATATAAATCCTATCCCTCACGAAGGAAAAACACATAACACTAAAACAGATTTGTGTTCTTGTATAGAAACCAATCCTTCCAAGAAGAACACAACCCTTTCATCTAACTTGGAATATTGTTATGGTATTGACTAACATCTCCCTCCTACACATGGATGCAATATACACATGATACAAACTACCACATCATACTATTTCAAGAAAAAATTAGGGTCATCTCCCTTCTCTCCATTTTCTTCAAACAATAAACTTCAAACATATCATGGGGTGTGGTGCTCTTCCTTGTGATGAAGCACCTCATTCCTCTCGCTAATACATAACTTCAACCTATTCGACTCACCTTTGTTCTGCACTAAGTGGGGGCAAGGGGTTCATTAGCCTTGTCCTCGTATGCCACTTGTCATTGTCTATTTTGACACGTTGTTAACCTTTCATGAACAAATAAGAGGAAGCTTGGGATGTGGACGATGTGTCTTAAGTTGACTAACATGTGACATACTATCCTTCCATGACCCAGCCTCACTTGGAAACATATCACTTGGCATAAGGCTTTCCAAGTCGGCTCTCATGTCCTTCTTTCTTCTTTGCATTTTCCACTTCTCTACTTTAAAGTAATTGCTCACAGTACGGTGTTTCACAATTCCTTTAAAGTGGGGGAATACACTAGCACTATTTATATTTGCATTTTTATTTTTCTTAGTACAACCCTATTTCTTCATACAATGTGTTTCCTACTTTGTGGATGTCAATGGGTGTAATGTCCTTCATAAGTGTGATTTATCTTAGCATATTACATTCCTCTTAGTGGCCTGATGTGACACACTGCATCCCCTAAGTTGTGAATTTAATATTCTTTGATTGGTCCTCTCTTGGATACATTAGACACAATGTTCCATAAGTTAAAGACCTTGCATGAATTAAATAAGACTCCTTTGAACATCCCTTTTTTCATTTTATTCTTTTGCATTTTTGTATTTTTGCATATATGGCCACCTTGCATAACACAACTTGCATGACTGTGGTTCCATCTTGCACTTGTTCATGAGTTCTAAGCATCCGAGGCTTTTCTTGTCTCTTGAATTCGAACCTTGTCTTTTGTGGCGCCTTATCAAAGTTATCAGGAGGTTTAACTTTGGTATGGTTGAGCAGGAAGCCCAACTAGTGGCATGACTTTCCCCATAGCCACCTTTGCGTGTGTGTAAGTGCATACCAGCCATTTGTATGTATCTCACCCCTTTTGGAACTTCTCACCTAATAGACAATTGAAAGTCTCATTGCCCCATAGTGATTATACTTCCCTTCTAGACAAACAACCTAGATCTGATCCACAACTAGCTGGAAAAATGGTTGAAGCTTGATTCAAATTTCCCTCTTTCTTCACTCTTTCACATCACTTCATGTGTGATCTTGTGTTCTCATGTTTAGTTTTCCATGGGATCTTCATCTTGGGGGCCTGATCATCCCTCTTGATCATATTCATCTCACCTTACTAGCATGAATACATTGGATCCCTCTCAACATGCATGATTTAGCTACTTTAGTATAATTTTCAATCAAGTTCATCCTCTCACTAAAGTGGGGGCTAAATGTGTTAACAAAAAGTGTATCCTTGACACTTTTTCACTTGTTTGGGCCTTTTCCCTTGGATTTTCACTTGATTTTTCTTTGATCTAATGCTATAATGTGGCATTAGGCCTTGAACTCTTGCAAATCAACAATAACCTAATGATGTTTCATAGAGGTGTTGTGAAGTGTTGTAACACATCTTCCTTTTCTAAGACCCTTTCAACACAATTCACCTAAATAACTTCTTTTTACCCCTTTTCAAGCTTTGTGCCAAAGTGTTGTAAAGTGTTATAATGCATTCTCAAATTTTCCTAATCTTGTTATCACTAATTCAACCCTTTTTAATGATAAATTGGCCCCTAAATGTACTTTTAGGCCAAACTTAAGTGTGTTTTAGGAGGCAAGCCAAATAAACATCATTTAACACCACTTAATTCCTGACCACCACTTGAATTTTCCCAAGTGGACCAGGTCGCCACCTTGGGCGACCTAGTCCCTTTTAACATAAAATTCAAAATTAAAATTAAAACCTAATAGGAATTTTCCTCCAAAACCCTGAGGTTAGCCTATTATGTGCTATTTTCGAGAAATTAGGGCATATCATGTATAAATAAGGTTTTTTATCCTTATTTTTCCCTTCTTCCACATGTCTCCAACTCTTGCATCTTCACAAGAACTCAAGAATCAATGATGCAATCATGATAGGAGGGTCCTGAAAGAGAATAATCTATACCATACAACAAGAGTTACACAGTGGAAGAAACACAAAATATGGAGGAAAATATAGATACAAACACTCTTATTATTAGATATCTTGATTACATATAGTTGGCCACATTCGAGCTTCTATATTCGGCGCACAGGCCTCCATACAACGTGCTCAAAATATAGTGCTCATACATGCGAGTGAAAATCTTATAGAATAGAGTCTATATACATCTTATTCTTATTGATCTAAATTCCTTCATAGTCTAATGATTCGTTACAAGATTTATATCATATCCATGAGTCTAGAAACATCTATGTCAGTCAAGGATTGGTACAATCTCTAATGAAGAAAAATGTAATATGTGCAAGAACAGGTTGACCTCAAATCTAAAATTCATCCACGGTAGGTGCACATGATGAAGTTTGGAACTAAGTGTAAGGTCAAGGACACTCCACGAAACAAATTTAAACACTCTGTAAGGATCTGCAAGTCACGAGAAAGATCCACGATCGATCCAACTAGCCGTTAGGTTTTTAAATTATTCTGGGGCCAGTCCCAAAAACTGTCACATACTCTAGAAGTGATAACTTACTAGAAACAGATCCAATCGAGCTGAAAAATTGGAATAAGGAAATTGAACATGTCCACAATGAAACCTTAAGTACACAAGATCTGGTGAGCAAAGATGAAGAATCACCAGATCTACCAACTCGAACAAGAACAAGAACAAAACAAGAACACAAACAAAACAAGAACAAAACAAGAACAAAATTGAATGGAAATATTTCTGGTTGATGCAAAATTGCCAAGAACCAAGGATGTTCCTACATTAAACATCCAAGATTAATGAAAATTCCCTCACTTTACTAGGGAAAAAGGAAAACCAATAAGGTCTATCTCAACCTCAGAATTTTAAGAAGAATCCTCCACTGGTCTACCTTTCCACTTCACAAGATATTCTTTGTATTGCCTTCCACGAGTCTCTCTACCAACTCTAACATCTAATATCTCTTCTAGCTCATCTGAGTGTTGTTTAGGAAGTTGTTCTTCCAATTTTGATTTACTATCCTCACTGAATTCTACTTCATGGTATTGATGTAGATCTGCAATGTTGAATATGGGCGATATACCCATGTCATAGGGTAACTCTACTTCATAAGTATTTGCTGAATCAAATTTCTTCAAAATCCTATAGGGTCCAAACTTCCTCATCTTTAGTTTACTGTATGTGCCAACTGGGAATCTTTCCTTCCTCAAATATACCATTACTTCATCTCCAACTTTAAACTCCTTATGTCTCCTCTTTTCATCTGATTTCTCCTTATACTTCTGGTTCATATCTTCCAAATGTTGCTTCACTTGTGTATGCACTGTCTTCATATGTTCTGCGAATTCTTCTGCTTTTACACTCCTTTTATCTTCTTTATTGATGTCTCTTAGTTCTGATATACCTCTAGGATGAACTCTAGTAATTATTTTAGGTGTCTTTCCTGTACTTTTGTTCACTAAATTATTGTAGGAAAAGTCTTCTTGTGCAAGGGCCAAATCCAAACTTCTGGTCTTCTCTCCAACCAAACATCTAAACAAATTTCCCAAAATTTTGTTTACTACTTTTGTTTTTCCATCTGTCTATGGGTGAAAAGTAGAATTGAACCTCAAATATGTCTTCAACTTCTTCCAAAGTTTCATCCAAAAGTAACAAACAAATTTTGTATCTCTGTTTGAAACAATACTCCTAGGCAATCCATGCAATCTAACTACTTCTCTGAAAAAAAAGTCTGCTACATGTACTACATCTGTTGTCTTCTTACAATGTATGAAATGTGCCATCTTAGAAAATATTTCTAGCACCACAAATGTTGAATCATTACCTCTTTGAGTCATAGGAAAACCAAGTATGAAATCCATACTGATATCCTCCTAAGGTCTTTCTGGTACTATCAAAGGTTTATACAATCGACCAACATTCTGACTACTCCCTTTTGAATCTTGAAAAAATCTGCTACTCTACACAAATTTCCTAACATCTTTATGAATTTGTGGCCAAAAAGTAGTTCTCACTCACCAATACTACTATTTTATCTATTCCAAAATGTCCTGCCAATCCTCCACTATGTTTCTCTTTTACCAAGTTATCCCTCATTGAACTTCGGGGTATACACAACTGATTTCCTTTGAACACCATATCTTTCTAAATGAAATAATATAACTACTGACTTATATCCTCCAAATGTGGTTCTTTACATGATTTCCAAGGTTTTTCAAAATTTGGGTCTTCCTCATACAAGTTTTTCAATTCATCAAAGCCTAATACTTCCACTTTCATCTGTGCTAGCAAATTTCTTCTCCTACTCAAAGCATCAGTAGCTCTATTTGATTTTCCACTCCTATGCTTCAGAAAAAAAGTATAACTCTACAAGAACTCCACCCATCTCATGTGGTTTTTATTCAACTTATCTTGACTATTCAAATGCTACAAATCCTGATGATCCGTATAAAAAAAAAACTCTTTAGATAACAGGTAATTTCTCCATTTCTTCAAAGCTTGAGCTATGGCATATAACTCATGATCATACACTGAATATATTTTTCTGACATCATTCAACTTCTCACTAAAATAAGCTACTGGTCTTCCTACTTGACTTAGCATTGCTCCAATTGCATTTCCACTTGCATCACAATCTACCTGAAATACCTTACTAAATTTTGGTAAAGCTAACACAAGTTTCTTAGTTACTTTCTACTTTAACAACTCAAAAATTCTATCTGCTTCATATATCCATCCAAAATCCTTCTTATCTCCTCCCATTGTCTTTGTCATAGGGCTACAAATATAACTGAAATTCCTAATGAAATTTTAGTAGAAACTAGCCAATCCATGAAATGATCTTACCTCTCCAATGCTTTCAGGTGTAGGCCATTCAATAATAGCTCTTACCTTCTCAGGGTCCATCTTCAATCCATCCACTGATATCACAAATCCCAGATATACCAACTCTTCCTTCATGAAACTGCACTTCATAATGTTTTTCAGCAACTTTCCTTCCCTCAACCTCTGTAAAACTTGTCTTATGTGCAACAAATTTTCTTCTCTAGTCTTACTAAAAATCAAAATTTCATCCAAATATACAATCACAAGATTACCCAAGAATTTCTTCAATACTTCATTCATCAACCTCATGAAATTACTCGATGCATTTGTCAGTCCAAAAGGCATCACTAACCACTCACACAATCCTTCATTTGTCTTAAATGTTTTTCTCCATTCATCTCCTTCTCTGATTCTGATTTGATGATATCCACTCTTCAAATCAATCTTTTTAAAGTACTTAGCTCCACTCAAACAATCCATAATGTCATTCATCTGGGGAAAAGGAAATTTAAACTTCACTGTGATCTTGTTTATGGCTATAGAATCTTTACACATCCTCTATTATCCATCCTTCTTGGGTGCAAGCACAAGAGGTACTGCACAAGGACTTGAGCTTTCTTTGATCAAACCTTTTCTCAACAAATCTTGTAGTTTTCTGTTCAATTCTTCATTTTTTGTCGATGTCATCCAGTGTGCTCCTTTATTAGGAAAACTAGCTCTAGGAATCATATCCATGCAGTGACTAATACTTCTTGCAGGTGGTAATCCATCAGGTACATTGTCTCAAATGATAGCTTCATATTTTGTCAGCAACTCCTTCATTTCCTCAGGTTTTCCTTCTACATGCTTCAAGTTTTCTACCTTCTTAGGCACCAAGGCATAGCACATGTTCTCATGTCTCAGTCCATCCATAAATCTCCTTCCATCAACCAAACAAATTCTAGCATTCGTACAAACTTTAACTTTAGGAACATCCTCCAAGGGTAAAAAAATCTACTTCATCCCATTAGCAACAATAGTGTATATGTTCTTCTTTCTATCATGAATAGCCTATCTATCATAGTGCCAAGGTCTTCCTAAAAAAATATGGCATACATCCATAGGCATAATATCACATAAAACTTCATCATGGTAATTTCCTATCTTCAATTTCACCAAGCATTGTTCACTTATCAATATCTTATGTTCATCTTGGATCCAAGCTATCTGGTAGGGCTTCAGGTGTTTCAATCTTTCCAACTTAAATTTGGTCACCATTTCTTTAAAAAACAAGTTATCTGAACTTCCACTATCAATGATCACTTTGCAACATTTATCAGCTACCTTGCATTTGGTCTGAAACAAATTCTTTCTCTGCAATGGTTCTTTCTCTAATTCACTTTGACATAATACTCTCCTATTTATCAACACTTCTCCTTCTTCTGGGTAATTAGGTGATCCAACATGATTCTCCTCAATAAAGGTTGTTCTTCTATTATTTTTAGTCTTTCTTCTTGTCTAGCCTTGTTTGAATTCAAAGGCTCTATGTCCTTCTCCACCACATTTAAAACAAGCTCCCCTAAATACTCTTTCCTCCTATCCTTTGTCATCTTTTCTATATCATTCATTTTTTTAACTACCATATCCTCCTCTTTTGTAAGAGTTTCCATCATCTCTTTGGTATGAATTCTCATTCTTACTGAGGTCCTTATCTTTGTTCTAATTTGGAAAATATCCTCTTCCTCTTCCAGTAAAAATTCTTCCTCTCTGTCTCTGCTCATGTCTTTTGTTTAGCTTCTCTTATGCTTTTAGGGAACATTGATATGCTTCTTCCACACTCAACAACTTAATCAGACTGATCTCATCTTGTATAGATTACCTCAACCCATTTACATATTTGGCTACTTGTTCAGTCTCATATTCCATTTGTTTAGATTTGATGTTCAACTTATAGAACTCCTCAGTATACTATGTCATAGTTGATTCATTTTGTTTCAAATTTTTCAATTTCTTGAACAAACCGATCTAATAGTCAGTAGGCATGAATTTTTTCTTTAGCTTATTCACCATCTGATCCCATGATCTTATCTTTTCCTTTCCTGTTCTTTGTCTATCTATCTGCAAATGTTCCCACCAAAGGGATGCATGACCTCTAAACTTTGTACAAGAAAATTTCACTTTCTTATCTTTTGGGGTACCTTCAAAATAAAAGTATTTTTCCATATTTGTTATCCAATCTAACAATTCATCTGAATAAAGCTTATAATTATAATCTGGTGGGTTAAAATGTGGCTTAGTGTTCACTCTAGTTAGGGCTCTTATGAACCTTTCTTCTCCCTGATCAAGGCTAGGTTTCTCTTCTCATGAAAGTTATTCTTGTTCTTCTACTTCTTCATCACTTACATCCTCAACTAGTCGACCTCTCCTCTTGGCCATTTCAACTGTTTCCAATCTAGCAACAATTCCTCTCAACATTTCCATTACAACAGGGTCTGCATTTCCACGTGCTACATTTCCTCTACCATTCCTTCTTCCCACCATCCTTACACAAGTCTTATGTAGTTGTATGTCAGATCCTTAGTCTACCACCCTACAACAAACTTTAAACAAGACTATGCAAGCTCTGACAATCTCGCAAGGAATGAATCTCGCTTTGATACCAATTTGATGTAGTTACAGTAGGAGGGTCCTCAAAGAGAATAATCTATACCATGCAAAAAGAGTTACACAAAATATGGATGAAAATGTAGATACAAACACTCTTATTATCAAATATCTTGATTACATATAGTTGACCACATCTAGGCTTCCAAATTCGACACATAGGCCTGCATACAACATGCTCAAAATATAGTGCTCATAAATGCAAGCGAAAATGTTACAGAATGAAGTCTATATACATCGTATTCTCATTGATTTTAATTCCTTCCTATTCTAATGATTCATCCCAAGATTTATATCATATCTGCGAGTATCGAAACATCCGGATCAGCCAAGGTGTTGGAAGTGGATTCACTCTAAGAGGGGGGGGGTGAATCAGAGTGGGGTAATTTTAACTTTTAACTTTGAAAGCATAATGAAACTTTTACTCATTTAACACAAAGTGACAGATTTTTTTAAGAAAGTGAACATTAACACTTTAGATTAGATTGACATGAGACTTGACTAACATTTACAACCCATACTAAAAGCATCATATGATATTGTTCAATTAAAGCTTTATGAATAATCTTGTTGTGCTTCATCAACATAACTATAAAACTTCATAATATGCAACTTTGACTTGCTTTTGACAAACTTTTGAGCATTCATATAATGAGAAAAGAATGTAGAATTTAATTCACTTTATGAAAGACATTTTGCATCAGATTTGCACAATCCAAATTTGCATGATAGACTTGAGCAAATTGACTTTAAAATTTTGAACAACCTTAAAGTATCAGAGCATTGACCAACTGAATGAGCACAATAACATAAATGACTAAAAGAAAGACTATGCAAGATAAACATAAATCACACAAATGAGAGACACATAAATTGTCGAGTGAAAAACCCTCCTAGGGTAGAAAAACCACTCCTAAATTGTTTTACTGGCTTGATTTCAAAACCACTGCTTACAATGCCTTATAGGTTGATTTCTGAGCACCAACTCAAGGAGCACCAACCCCTCATTTAGAGACACCAATCTCAAGGAGCACCAACCCCTTTTCTATTTTCAGTAAATCACACAATGATACAAAGGATCTCTCTGTTTCTCTCTTATCTATCAAGTGCCTCTTAATAGACAATATCTAAAATCCTCAAAGCTCCAAAATGAACTTTCAGAATTTCAGCCATTGTCAAGCCTTAAGTCACCTTGATTATCAACTCATATTTCATATTTTCAATCTTAGAGCTCAACATTTTTCAATACAATCACTGTGATGTAATCACACTAGTTATTCCATTTTTCCTTCATACTTTTCTCATTGTTCTTCTTTCCTCATCAATTAACTCTCTCTTTCTATTTTTATACTCTATTCATAGATCTTCACATAAAACTAGTTAAACCCATTTCTCCTCTTTTTGATTTTCCTTGATATTAAAGCCCTAATCTCTCTGTTTTCTTCTGATTTCAAATTTCATCATTACATTCAAGGAAGGTTACAACAATTTCTCATTTTAATATTTCAGAGAGTAAAACAAAGATGATTATCAGGTTACCAAACTTTAATTGACCAATAATGCTAGGTGTTGCAGTGTCCATGTGTGAAAGATCAATATGAAGAGTTCTTCAGACAGGAATACCCAAGCATTATGCAAATAGAGAAGGTGGAGTGAAACCTATCCTCTCAAGCAGCCTACACAAGTAGTGTTAAAACTAAAAATAACATAATATCTAAATAAACCATAAACCATAGAAACTAAAACTGCTGCTATATTAAAGTAACTGACATCTCAATGTAGTGAAACTGAAATCAAAAAAATAATGCATTCAAAAACAGTTACCAATGACTCCAAGTGTGAAACTAAGAAGATTCTTTAGGCTTCATGATTACCCACAACCCAAAAATACCATTCCTTAAATATGATATGGTAACACTATTGAAATATAATACTAAGCATGAAGAATCATTATAGTTCTGACTGAGAAGAAACTAAAAAAAATCTTCAACTTCCCTGCAGAAGCAAACACTTATCCCTTATTAACCTTTCTAGTAAAGGTAACGGTTCTGCAAAGATAAATAGATGAATACCTATGAAGACCAGAAAATAATTTTCCATGAGAAATTTACAAGATTTGTAGAATACCTGAGTAGCCCACGTTTCTTCCTCAATATGAGCTGTTACCCGATGGTAGGAGATTGACACGTGAATCGACCATTTTCATGTTCTTCCAATCTTTACTATATGCTATCAAAGATTAGTAAACCAACAACATGCACAATGAAATGGCCGAGAGTGTGATTCCACATTGGCAGCCAGAATAGGGTTCCAAACCCTTCGTGCAAGAGAAGCGAAAATATGACCTAAACTTCCAAAACAATCAATCAAATTCCTTTACACAAAATGATAATCATTTGGAGTCTAAAAGGATGAAGATTAATAAATAAAAAACTAATTATACTATTTGACATCCGCTTCCTTACCGCTCAACCACGGGCTCCCATCTAACTACCCGTGGTATAGCGGTAGCTACCTTGCAAGTCACTAATCGCTTCCACTGCACTACCATGGTTAGCCTTTTGACTAACCGTGGTATAGAGGTAGCTATCTTGCATGCCTCTAATTGCTTTCACCACACTACCACAGTTACTTTTCTGACTACCCTTGGTATAGTGGTAGCTGTCTTGCATGCCGCTAACTGCTTTCACTACACTACCATAGTCACTAGCTTAACTACCAGTGGTACTACAATAAGACCTTGGTAATGTGTGAACTCATAATTCCCTTTGAATTCCACGGCCTTACCAAAGTCAATCATGCCGAAAAATATGATGCCATGCATTATTGCTACCAAATGTCGATTGCCATTGAAATTTTATGTTTCCAAGAAAGTAAAAGCCAAGTCACTTCCAATGTGGTAATTAAAAAATAATCAGACCATATACCTACTATCGGCCTTGAGGCCAGATTAATTATCAATAATTAGATCCGATTCTAGTGCAAATAGGATATCAATTTAAATACCTTTACCCAATGTCAATTTTCCTCCTCATAAATATTCAATGCCATTTAACGTCCAATGTCAAATACTTTCCAAATCCTTGTAAAGTTAAATGAAAGCTAAAAACATGCTAAGTTCACAATGCCATTCTCCTATGCAAATTACCATAAACCAAATGCCCATGAAACAATATTTTATGACATATTCCCAAATTATTATTAGTTGGTTAAGGAAACCCGATAGGGTTTTCTTAAAACTGAAAAGTAAACTAATCTCACAAACCCAAGCATCAAGAACCAGAGATCATTACCTAAAAGAGGATGGAGCAACATGACTCTGAATATGATCAACAACCATTAACAATTTCATGTAGCTAGAAATTGATGAAGCCACTATATATCAACAATGAAGTAAGTATGCCAATGTCAAATGAATACCAAATATCAACCCTGCCTATCAAATGCCATAATCAGACTAGACTGAGAAATGCTTCCAAGGCACCAACCCAGGGTAGTTTTGACATCAAGGACAAATGCCACAGATGAAGTCAACAAACTCCCCCTTTGTCCTTGATGGCAAAAATCTGAGCCATCTGAACCACCATTTTCTCCCCCTTTTTTCACAAGGACAAAGGAAGAAATTTGTGATATACAACAACCATTTTCTCCCCATTTTCTCCATGAAATACAACAACTAATCAATACCCAACTGCATATATAACAAGAATGTAGAAAAAATTGCAAACCCAATACCATAAGCCATTATGATCACAACAACAATGAACCAATTCTTTCAAGCACCTCTATTTTGATGTGAATGTAGAGGAATCCTCTTTTTAAGAACTAATACCGTGGTCACTTGTTATACTAATTTGTACCTAAAACAAAGAATTCCCATGCAAAATTGTGACCTATAACATAAACTAAATTCATGATCCTGAACAAACTGTAGCATAATTCTCACCGTCAGTCCAACAAAAAAAATAAGCATCTATAAAGGAGAAATATGAATAGGAAGCATGAATATCCTGAGAAATAAGATTTGTAAGTTGCCACACCATGAATGCCAATGGATATCAACTTAATGTCATGAATCTAAACAAATGTATCAAATTCAAGTTTGACATCAAGAGCAAACCAAAATGACTAAAAAACCAATAGCATCGTAAGGCTGCAAATCTGAACATCACAATACAACCACTATCCAAGCAACTTGTCAAAGATTCATAACTAAAACTACACACCAAGGCTAACTGTTCCACCTTTTGGTCATATTAAAAATCATCCTCCATTGTCACCTGTAGACACACTGTTATTAGTATGAATAACCATGCACAAATGCATATCTTGTTGTAATGAACATATGGAAAACATCAGTACCAACATATAAAAATTAAGTGCATGCCATGAAACATGTGAACCAAGAACCAATTGTTCACAGTATGTACCACCCAGATTATGTAAATGTGTCATCAAAGCCACTATAATTACCAAAGATAAGAAACCACGATAAACATCTGAAAGCCAAACAACCAATGAAACCAACTAGTTCTTTAGAATAACATCTTTTACTAGAATAACACAAAGCATCCAAATCTGTAGCATACAGTCCACTACATAAGCCTCAAGTCACCAAACTATCAATATCATGTAAAATTCAACTGTCAAGAGAAAATATTGATCATTAGATGCATATTGATATCTTTATCATCCAAGAATACCCAAAATTCTATCAATGTTGATTATCTGTTCTCAAGTGCACATATTCTACACCAATATAATCAGTGTGAAAAGTGCCACACTGGCAACCACAACCCCAAAGAACTTATTTTATAGCAAATAATTAGTATGTTGTTCATGTTTTCCAAGCACAAAACTACAAAACTCACCATTTACCGTTAATGTTTTTCAACTAACTGCCTCTATCAATCTTTCAATTAAGACCTCAAACAATTCATTGTCTTAACATGCTTTGTTGCTGAAAAATCATTCAAATAAATCAAGGCGTTGTATTGTATCAAGTTGTTGTTGGATATGGTTTCAAAGTATCGAACAAAGATGAGACAATATAACAAGATTTGATGACAAAGACAAAATGAGCACTCCTTCACTGTTCAAGCATCTTAACCTCAAGTATCTCTTGAGTAACACAGACCATCACCTATTCTGATAAGTACAAAGAAAATATTGATCCTTCTGGCATAGGCAATACATTATAGCAAACCAAGATTAATAATAGTTTGTCCACAAATGGTGGACAATGTAATTGTGTCACAAGTATCTTTTACTATGGACACTCCCAAAGAAACATAAAGCATCAACTGCTGCACCACCAATAGTCATATGAGAAATCATCTTCTAATAGAATGATGAAATAAATGAACCATAGCATTAAGACAGTTATCATCAACTCATTGTCACTATTATTCCCAACATAGACAATAAAACACATCTTTGTCATGCATTTTGATAATAAATAGATTATGAAACAACAAGATTCTACTACCTATTATTTGATATCAAAGGGGTTTATTCAAAATTCATTAATCATCTCCCCCTATCTTCATACTATCTTTCAAATGCTTACTGATGATTCTTGTGCAACATGCACAGGATTTAGTTCTTCATTTTTCTTTTCTTACTTTCTTCTCCATACTTGTATAGGCTTTGTATTTTCCTTACGGTATTCTTTTCCTTTTGTTTTAACATGTAGTCCCTAGATCTCTTTATCAAACTTTTCTTACACCACTATGCTATGTGTCCAAACCCATTACACCTATAACATATAATAGAGTTGTCTAGACCAAAAAGAGAAAAATTTATTTTAGGCACATTGTATGAACCTCTCTTGACATATCACTCATGATTATGATTTTTATTCATCCAACAATTTCTTTCTCTATGTCCATAAGCATTACAATAATAAAAATAGCCATGAAATTGAGAGTGGTTGTACCTAATAAATGAATATTTTGATGGTCTTTTTTTCTAAACCCATTTTTCTTCTGTCTAAGTAGCAACAATATGGTGACTGAGATCAACCTTCAATCTTGGTGTTTTCTTGGCTATAAATGACTTTCCATCTATAGTAGAAAAAATTGTTTCATGTTTAGATTCTTCTGTAGAGCCTTATCCAACCTCATATCCCACTCTTATAGGATATTTAAATCACTTTTGTCTACCAATCATCTCATTCAATAAATTAGTATTGCAATCAAATTTATGATTTTTATCCAATTGAACCTTAACAGTTTCAAGAGCTTTTCTTAATGCAACTACTTCTCCTTCAAGTTTTAGACATTCAGTCTTTTTAACTTCCAAATCAGACCTTACAATATCTGCTATCCTTTTACATTCTTCAATTTCAATTTTCTAATTGATAATCAAATCATCTTTAAGAGTTAGTTCTTTTAACACAGAATCATTATCTCAACATCTCTTAAATAATGCAACCTCATTTTCCAGTTTATTGCATAATTCATTCTTGTCTTTTAACTTGGCTTCTAATACCTCTTCAGTCTTTTTCTTATCAACCATTTGGACCTTCAGAAATTCAATAGTCTTTTTATCATCATTATGATCTTGTATTATAACTTTATTGACATTGACACTTTCCTGTAAGCGTACTTTAAGATCCTGATTTTCTTTTCTAATCCTCTTAAGCTCATCTAAGGCAGCAAGCAGTTTTGCCTCGAAATCAACTTCAAACTCATCACCTTCACAATCCTTTTCACCAAATTCTTGTTCAAAGTCACTTACTAAGTGATCTTCTTCACCAACTATAGGATCAATTTTAGTATTAGCTAGTAGGGGTAATTCTTGAGACAAAACTTCATTGGACTTGGCAGAGGTTGATTTATCAATTGTTTGCTTGACAAAAGTAGCTTTCTTTTGGCCTTTGTTCCTTTTTCACTTAGCCATGTTGAATACTCCATGACACACCAAAAATAGACTTCCAAAACCAGAATCAATCCTAGGTATTAAACCTACCGCAGGACCCTACGCTCTAATACCACTTGTTGGAAGCAAATTCACTTTGAGAGGAGGGGGGTGAATCAGAGTCGAGTAGTTTTAACTTTTAACTTTGAAAGCATAATGAAAATTTTACTCATTTAACCCAAAGTGATAGTTTGGTTTAAGCAAGTGAACATTAACTCTTTAGATCAGATTGACATGAGACTTGACTAACATCTACAACCCATATTAAAAGAATCATATGATATTGTTTAATTAAAGCTTTATGAACAATCTTGATGTGCTTTATCAACATAACTATAAAACTTCATAATATGCAACTTTCACTTGCTTTTGACAGACTTTTGAGCATTCATATAATGAGCATAGAATGCAGAAGTTAATTCACTTTATGAAATAAATTTTGCATCAGATTTGCACAATCTAAATTTGAATGACAGAATTGAGCAAATTGACTTTAAACTTTTAAATAGCCTTAAAGTATCAGAGCATTAACCAACTAAATGAGCACAATAACATAAATGACTAAAAGAAAGAGTATGCAAGATAAACATAAATCACACAAATGAGAGACACAAAAATTGCCAAGTGGAAAACCCTCATGGGGTAGAAAAACCACTCCTAAACTGCCTTACTGGCTTAATTTCAAAACCACTTCTTACAATGCCTTATAGGCTGATTTCTGAGCACCAACCACTCATTTAGAGACACCAATCTCAAGGAGCACCAACCCCTTTTCTATTTTCAGTAAATCACACAATGATATAGAGCATCTCTTTGTTTCTCTCTTATCTATCAAGTGCCTCTTGACAGACAATATCTAAAATCCTCAAAGTTCCAAAATGAACTTTCAAAATTTCAGCCATTGTCAAGCCTTAATTCACCTTGATTATCAACTCATATTTCAGATTTTCAATCTCAGAGCTCAACATTTTTCGATACAATTACTATGATGTAATCACTCTAGTTTTTCCCTTTTCCTTTCATACTTTTGTCATTGTTCTTCTTTCCTCATCAATTAACTCTCTCTTTCTCTTTTTATACTCTATTCATAGATCTTCACATAAAACTAGTTAAACCCATTTCTCTCTTTTTATTTTTTCTTGATATTAAAGCACTAATCTCTCTATTTTCTTCTGATTTCAAATTTCATCATTACATTCAAGGAAGGTTACAACAATTTCTCATTTTTCTATTTTAGAGAATAAAACAAAGATGATTATCAGGTTACCAAACTTCAATCGATGAGAAATGCCAGGTGTTGCAGTGTGCATGTGTGAAAGATCAATATGAAGAAGTTCTTCTAACAAGTATACCCAAGCATTATGAAAATAGAGAAGGGAAACTAAAACCTGTCCTCTCAAGCAGCCTGCACAAGCATTGCTAAAACCAAAACAACATAAGATCTAAATAAACCATAAACCATAGAAACTGAAACTACTACTATATTAAAGTAACTGACATCTCAATGTAGTGAAACTGAACTCAAAAAAATAATGCATTCAAAAATAGTTACCAACGACTCCAAGTGTGAAACTGAAAAGATTCTTTAGGCTTCATGATTACCCACAACTCAAAAATACCATTCCTTAAATATGATATGGTAACACTATTGAAATGTAATACTAAGCATGCAAAATCATTATAGTTCTGGCTGAGCAGAAACTAAACTAAATCTTCAACTTCCATGTAGAAGCAAACACTTATCCCTTATTAACCTTTCCAGTAAAGGTAACGGTTCTGCAAAGATAAATAGATGAATACGTGTGAAGACCAGAAAAGAATTTGCCATGAGAAATTTACCAGATCTATAGAGTAGCTAAGCAGCCCGCATTTCTTCCTCAATTCAAGCTCTTACCTGATGGGAGGATACTGACACGTGAATTGACCATTGTAAGGGTCTTCCAATCTTTCCTATATGTCGTCAAAGATCAGTAAACTAGCAACATGCACAATGAAATGACCGAGAGTGTGATTCCACTTTGGTGGCCAGAATAGGGTTCCAAACCCTTCGTGCAAGAGAAACAAAAATATGACCTAAACTTCCAAAAAAATCAATCGAATTCATTTACACAAAATAATAATCATTTGGAGTCCAAAAGGATAGAGAATAATAAATCAAAAACTCATTATAGTATTTGACATTTGCTTCCTTACTGCTCAACCACGGGCTCCCATCTGACTACCCATGGTATAGCAGTACTTGCCTTGCAAGTCGCTAACCACTTCCACCGTGGTTACCCTTCTGACTACCTATGGTATAGCGGTAGCTATATTGCATGCCGCTAACCGCTTTCACCATACTACCGTGGTTACTCTGCAAACTACCTGCAGTATAGTGGTAGCTGTCTTGCATGCCACTAATCACTTTCACCGCACTACCGCGGTCACTGGCTTAACTGATAGCGGTACCGTAGTAAGACCTTGATAATTGTTGGAGTGAAAATACACTGAGAGGGGTGGGTTGAATCATTTTTTATAACTTCTTAAATATTTTAAACTGAAATTGAAAAGAGCCATACATATGTTCTCATTTTTCAATGATAGTGTCATTCATGTATTCGAATGCAATCATATAAACTTAAATGATTAATGTAACATTGCATTTTAAAGAAGTAAAGTATTGAAGCAAAAGAGTCACAGAGACACAATAGACACAAGATATGCTGAGTGGAAAACCCTCCTAGGGTAGAAAAACCACTCCTGAACCTGCTACCTTTTTCAGGCTTTCATTTCAATAATTTATTTTGAAAAAGCCTCAATGGCTGATTTCTGAGTACCAACCCCTTTGTTTAGAGACACCAATCTCAAGGAGCACCAACCCCTTTCCAGATATTCAATAGAACAAATAGTACTACAGAGGATCTCTCTGTTTCACTTGATTTCTATCAAGTGCCTCTTGACAGATAATACATAGAATTTTCAAGAGTCAGAATTGACTCTTCAAAATTCCATGCATTATCAAATCTCGATGCATCTTGAGGAAAATCCTATCTCTGTTACAATACAGTCTCATCAAACTATTTTACAATAATTCATACTTTCTTTCTTTACTCACTGTTTTATTTTCAATCTTTTCCCATACAGAAAACTACAAATCTGAATACACACTATGTTTTCCAATTTTCAGCATCAAAAGTAGAATAGACTTTCAGTACTCTTAATAGTAATACCCTTGTTTTTCCTTTTTGATTTTCTGTCATAATTAAACCCTAAACTCACTGGTTTTACCTTTTACAAAAACAAAAATCATTACAAATTTGAAGTATTACAGCTATCTCTCGAATTTCACTTTCCAGAAAAGGTTATGCAAGGTTGTTTTTCAGGTTACATAATGACTGTCAAGTCAGATTTGATGTTGCAATGGTCATGAAAGAGAGATTCTTTCTTTTTGTTTAGGATAGAACAACAGTGACCAAGAATAGAAGAGTGACAGAGCTTGTCTTCACTAGAAGCCTACACATGCAGTGCTTAAACAAATACAATGAGAGCACATCATTTAAAAATGAAATGATAACCATTTTTCTTGACTAGAACAACAATGTATCATAGGTATTTTTAGCAAAAAGAAACCACATTCTGATTTTCCCACATGTAGTAATAAATAAAGCATATACCCAATGAGATCTGACAAGTAAGCTGCAATGAAAGAGAGATAATTAAAACCCCAACCAACATGCAACCAAAAACCAATAACCAGATATTTTAACAGTTACCCACACATTCCATTGAGGCTGAAAGAATATTCTAAGATCTATGTCCAATACAGTGATAGATAAACTTAATAAACTGAAAGCATTTTGAAGTCTAACTGAAATACCTTCATAGGAAACGTTATCCAAGAACCCAGATAACCATATGAAAAGATTCGATGGTATTATCATTACCCATAACCAGACAACCCAAATCCTTAATATAACTAACATGATAACCCTCAAAATAGATTGTTGTTCCAGAATTTTTATGAGAAAAAAAAAAACATTTTTCATTTTTCTGTTTTCAAATGAGAGAAGACATGGCATGAAATAACCTTTTCTGAGCTGAAATGGATTTGCAAACCAATCAAAGAGCAAATATCTAGCAAAATGAAATTGCTGTTCAAAGAATAGATTACCAAATCTGCAATGGAGAGGAAAAATGGCCACACAACCTTCCAAAAATGAGTTTGCAGCCTGTGGATGAAGGAAGACACATGGAGCGACTTCTGTGGAGAGCTCTTGACTGCTCCCGATCTGTTGTACAGCAGCAAAAATGCCAAAGGAAACCAGAAATTCCCAAGGCAAAAGCTCCATGGTGGCGGCCAAAAAGTGGGCAACACAAAAACGTGAAACAACAAAAATGTTTTTGCCCTAACTTGCCACAACAAAGAAAAAGATGAGTTCCTTTGTAAAAAAGAATAACATTTGGAGTCCGTAAGGAGAGATAATAATAAATCAAATACTTATTATGCTCTTTGAAAACAGTGGGCAGATTTTAAGGTAATCATGCTGTCCAAAATAAAATTCATAAGACATTTTAAAAATGCCAAGTAGACTGCCGACATAATAATGCCTTAAATAAATGTTTTGAAAAGACCACATTACTCACAAATGTCGATTTCAAAGACTTGAAATTTTCCAAAAATCAAAGCTTAGGTCTCATCCAATGATATAAAAAATATTGACCAATGCAATATGATTTTCAATGTAAATTTCATTTCAATGACTTGAGAAGGTTAATGAAGGCTAACTTCATGTAAGGTTTAGAATGCCTTTAACTCAATAAATATCAACCCCTTATAATATGCCAAACCCTGAATGCCGAATACCATAACTGAATTCCTTATATCAATTCCTCTGACTGAGAGTAGAGAAGTATACCTTTGAGAGTTTCAAGACTGTATTTTAAATTCAAGATGCTTGTTACTAAACAAGCCATAAATAGTCAACCTGTATAAAGCTGATTTATGCCAAGGAAAACATAATTGAGATCATCATTGAACCAGAATATATTATAACAGAAATGTATCACCTGATCAAATGGAGAAAAATGATCTATAACCAGAATACCTCAACAACCATTTGTAATCTGCACATGAAGTTAAACGATCAGAGCCACCAAGATAATAAAACCAATGATGTGAGTGTACCAATCAAAAATATGTATCAACTGAGAAGATAACCAAGATGCAAGATAATCATAAGATGACATCAAGGACAAAAAAATAACAAGAGGGATTCAATAGACTCCCCCTTTGTCCTTGATGGCAAGACTGAGCCATGAAACCAAAGATAAAGAACTATAACTAGATGCTCAAAATTCTCCCCCTTTTTGACACAAGGATAAGGGGAGACCAAACAAAGATAATCTAGAACCAACTGTGACAAGCCAACAAACTGTAGAAAGAACCTTTGAGCAGCAAAGTATAAGCTGCAGGAAGAGCTAACCAGCTCCCCCTATCATCAAGATAGACTGTTTAAGATAACAAGGATTGAGAGACCACTCCCAATCGAGACCGAAGTCTCTCAAAGTCATCTTTAGCCAATGGTTTTGTAAAAATGTTAGCAACCTGTGCTTGTGTAGGAACATATTGTATATATACCTCATTGGCCAACACCTTTTCATGAAGAAAATTGAACTTTATAGCCATATGCTTAGTTTGAGAGTGCATAGCTAATTTTTTTGAGATGTTTATTGCACTAGTATTGTCACACAGGATGGTCATAGGTTTTGGGATTTCAATACCCATATCTGATAATGTATGTGACATCCAAATTACCTGAGTGCAGCAAGAAGTGATAGCTATATATTCTGCTTTAGCAGTAGAGAGCGGCACATATTCTTGCTTTTTGTTGTGCCAAGCCACTAAATGATCACCAAGAAAGAAAGCAGCACCACTCGTGCTTTTCCTATCATCTAGAAATCCTACCTAGTCAGAATCAGTATAAGCTACTAAAGAGAAATCATTGCTTCTAGGATACTAGAGCCCAAAATCAATTGTTCCTTGTACATACTTAAGAATTCTTCGCACAACATTGATGTGAGATTCTTTAGGAGCAAATTGAAAATGAGCAACCATGCAAACAACTTGCATTATGTCAAGTCTTGAAGCTATTAAATATAATAGGCTGCCTATCATTGACCTATAATCAGTTGAGTTTATAGTAGGGAAGTCATCAACTTTGTTGAGTTTACAGCCAATAGCCATTGGGGTGCTTACATGATGACTTTCATCCATTTTAAACATTTTTAACATTTCTTTTGCATACCTTGCTTGAGATAGAAAGATACCAGAGTCAAGTTGTGAAATCTGGAGACCTAAGAAAAATGACAGTTCTCCCAACATTGACATTTTGAATTTACATTCCATGATTTGTGAGAATTTTTTACTCAAGGCAATATTGTTGCAACCAAAAATGGTGTCATCAACATAAATTTTGACAACAAGAATATTAGATCCTTCAATTTTAACATACAGATTGCTATCAACTCCTCCTCTAATGAACCCTTTTGATAGTAAATGACTGTCCAATCTAGAGTACCAAGCTCTAGGAGCTTGTTTTAGGCCATATAGAGCCTTTTTCAGCCTGTAGACATGATTGGGTTTGTTTTTACATATAAACCCTTTAGGTTGTTCTATGTAAACTTCTTCTTCTAATTATCCATTTAGAAAGGTAGTTTTTACATCCATCTGATATATAGTGAAATTTTTGAAAACATAATATGCCAAGAAAATTCTAATGGATTGAAACCTAGCAACAGGAGCAAAATTTTCACCAAAATCAATACCTTCTTGCTGAGCATATCCTTTGCAGACATATCTAGCCTTGTTGCGAACAGCCTAACCATTTTCATCATGTTTGTTTCTAAATATCCACTTGCCACCTATGACATTTTTGTCATCTAGTCTTGGGACTAGATCCCAAGTCTAATTTTTTTCAATTTGATCAATTTCTTCTTGCATTGCATTAAGCCAACATTCATTAGATAGAGCATCATCAAAAAAATTGGGCTCAAACTGGGTGATTAAACAAAATGTAGTAAGCTCAGCTATGTGAGATTTTTCATCATAGTTAACAGATTTTTTTCTTGTTTGAACTCCTGCAGATCTATCTCCTATAATCAGATCCTTAGGATGATTTCTAGCAAGAGATTTTGAAGTAACTTTGGGTTCACATTTTTCTGAACTGATTTCAACATCTTTAGATTGTGCTTCAACAAGTTTATGTCTTGCTGGTTTTGGTTCAAGCTTTGCAGTTTCAAAGCTCTTAGTGATTATATGAAGCTCAAATTCATCCTCTTCATCATCCTACACAGGTTCAACATCTAACAACAGATTTTCATCAAATATAACATTGACAGATTCAACAATTTTGTTCAGCCTATTGTTAAAGCATTTATAGGCTTTGTTGTGTGTAGAGTATCCTAAAAAAATACCTTCATCAGTTTTAGATTGGAAACTACCTAAGTTTTCATCATCTCTTTTGATAAAGCACTTGCTGCCAAATATTCTGAAATATTTAATTTGGGTAGATTTTCCATACCATAGTTCATATGGAGTGAAATTTGATTTCACTCTGATCTGCACTCTATTCAAAATGTAAATAGCTATATGAATAGCTTCTTTCTAGTACATATTTTCAGATTTTCTTGATTCAACATGGTTCTTGCCATCTCTTTTACAGTCCTATTCTTTCACTCAACTACCCTGTTTTGTTGGGGTGTTCTAGCAGCAACATACTATCTTTTTATGCCATGTTTGTCATAGTAGTCTATGAATTCTTGTGAGGTGAATTCACCACCTTTGTTAGATCTTAAACACTTTAGTTTTAAGTCTATTTCTCTTTCTACCAGTTTTCTAAAAACCTTAAAGTGTTCAAAATCTTTCGATTTATTCTTGAGAAAAGTAACCCATACCATACGAGAGTAGTCATCAACAAACAACATGAAATATTTCTCACCATTTATGGATCTAGTCCTTGTAGGACCACATAAGTTAGTATGAACAATTTGTAGAGGCTTGGTAGAAAAATGTTCCTTGGACTTAAAGCTTAACTTAGTTTTCTTTCCTTTTAGACACTCTTTACAAACAACTTTGTCAGGTTTTCTAAGAGGGGGCAAAACTGTTACATTTTGATTTTTGCTAATTTTGACCATATTATCAAAATTAATGTGGCCTAGTCTCTTGTGTCATAGCCGGATTTCTTCAAACTAACTCATTAAGCATATACCATGATTGTTCTCATGTCCAGAGGTTTCTAGTAAGTTGTAGACATTTCCTTTAGTCCTCCTTCTAGCAGCAACAACTTTACCTGACTGGTTTTTGATTTCACATCCTTGTGAAGTGAACAAGACTTGATAGCCACTATCATAGATTTGACTGACACTCAAAAGGTTGTGTTTTAATCCTTCTACATAATAAACATTTTAGATTGGAGTGTCTTCATTCAGTAACAGAGAACCTCTTCCTTTGATTTGAATTCTAGATTTGTCTCCAAACTTTACATATCCACCAACATAGTCTTCTAGATTTGTAAATTTTTCTTTGTCACCGGTCATGTGGTTTGAACAACCACTATCCAAGACCCATAGGTCCTTCTTCTCAGAGTGAAAAGCAATTTGAACAAGAATAGTTTGTTCAATGTTATTAACTGCTTGGGGTTTCCAAAATTTGATGGTTTTCTGTTGTTTATTCTGTTGATCAGCATTGCATTGCTTTGCTGAATGACCCAAAGATTTGCAAGTAAAATATCTAATCTATCTTGGAAAACCATGATTCTGCCTAAAGCCAAATCTAGGAGTTCTAGCATTCACAAATCTACAAGAATTTACTTTGTGACCAAACTTATTATAGAAGTAACAATACCCATAGAAGACAGGGTAGGAGTTGTAAACCATTATGTTGCTCCTAAAAGGATGAATGTGATCCTTGACAAACTCAGAAAGTTTGTGTTCAGGCATTTTTTTTCCAACAACAGTATTATTCTTCTCACTGTCATTTGAGCATTCACCTTTAACAAAGCCAATACTAATTTTGTCTTTGTTTAATTTTTGTTTACTAAGCATGTCATTTAGTTTAAGAGTGCTTTCATACTTTTTGATATTCTTCCTGAGATCTACAATCTCATGTTCAAATTTTTGAATTTCTTGATCTTTGGAACTTATGTCAATGCGAAGACAATCTTCAACTCTTTTGGATTCTTCAAGTTGAGTTTTTAAAGTAATTATCTTAAGATTAATGAGCTGATCTTGTGAGTTATCTTGAACAACATTTTTTTCTTGAGCACACAATTGTTTCTTAAGTTTTCTCAGCTCTTTTAGAGCACATTTCAGTTCTCCTTCATAGTCCACTTCACCTTCTTTAGCATCATTGTTGTTTGTTTCATCTTGCTGAATGATTTCAGCCATGAAGAGATTTTCATCTTCTTCATCTAGAGAGTCATTGGATTTAGAATCTGTTTCATTTTTGCTGAACAAACTTTTCTTCTTTTTGAAGTTAAATTTTTGTTTGGGTCTATAAGCCTTTTTCTTGGAAAATTTCTCAGATTTCTCATTATCACTGTTTGTGTCACCATAGGGACACTTTGCAGCAAAGTGACCTATTTTTCCACAGTTAAAACATTTGAAGGGAAGTTTTCTCATATACTTTCCAGAACCCTTTTTGAGTTTCCTTACAAAATGGGATTCTTTAGAATCAAAAAATTCTAATTCAAAGAGCTCATCCCTTTCTTTCCTTTCAACATTAAATGGTGCTTCTTTTGTAGAGGTGTTGTTTTTACTAATCCTCATTTCATAGGTAGTCAAAGTTCCTTGTAAACTATCAAGGGTAAGCTGGGTAAAATGTTTCTTCTCTTCTAGAGTAGCTACCTTAGCTTCAAATTTTGTTGGCAAGGTTCTAATGACCTTGGTTACAATGTCAAACTCATTGAATTCTTCTCCCGGGCCCTTCATAGCATTTACTATTTCATCAACTCTTAGAAAATAGTCAGCAAATTTTTCATCATCCCTCATTTTTAATTCTTCAAACTGATGTTTTAAAGTGAGGACTTTTGACTATTTTACCTTTTCATTTCCTTGATAGATAGTTTCAAGTTTAGTCCAGATTTATCTAGCAGAACTACAGTGTATGAATTTGATGAAGACATCTTTAGTCAGAGCACATATAAGAGCATGCTTTGCTCTTGCATTAGTTTCATATCTCTTCTTTTAATTAGAAGTAGTTGGCAAAGTAGATGGTACAATGTACCCAGTCAATACTATGCTCTAGACATCAAGGTCTATAGAAGTTAAATAAGTCTCCATTCTAATTTTCCAGAATACATAATCAGTTCCATCAAATAATGGAGCTCTAGTCATGGAAGTACCTTCATGAGCTTGAGACATTTTGAATAGACTCCAAGTCTAGAATCAATCCTAGGTTGGAAAGACCTATCAGAGGACCCTAGGCTCTGATACCAATTGTTGGAGTGAAAATACACTGAGAGGGGGGGGGGGTGAATCAGTGTTTATAACTTCTTAAATATTTTAAACTGAAATTGAAAAGAGCCATACATATGTTCTCATTTTTCAATGATAGTGTCATTCATGTATTCAAATGCAATCATATAAACTGAAATGAGTAATGTAACATTGCATTTTAAAGCAGTAAAGTACTGAAGCAAAAGAGTCACAGAGACACAATAGACACAAGATATGCCAAGTGGAAAACCCTCCTAGGGTAGAAAAACCACTCCTGAATCTACTGCCTTTTTAGGCTTTCATTTCAATAATTTATTTTGGCAAAGCCTTGACGGCTGATTTCTGAGCACCAACTCAAGGAGCACCAACCCCTCTATTTAGAGACACCAAGGAGCACCAACCCCTTTCCAGATATTCAATAGAACAAATATTAGTACAGAGGATCTCTCTGTTTCACTTGATTTCTATCAAGTGCCTCTTGAGAGACAAAACATAGAATTTTCAAAAGTCAGAATTGACTCTTCAGAATTCCATGCATTATCAAATCTTGATGCATCTTGAAGAAAATCCTATCTCTGTTACAATACAGTCTCATCAAACTTTTTAAAATCCATTCATACTTTCTTTCTTTTCTCACTGTTTTATTTTCAGTCTTTTCCCATACAGAAAACTACAAATCTGAATACACACTATGTTTTCCAATTTTCAGCATCAAAAAGTAGAATAGACTTTCAGTACTCTTAATAGTAATACCCCTATTTTTCCTTTTTGATTTTCTGTCATAATTAAACCCTAAACTCACTGGTTTTTCCTTTTACAAAAAAAAAACATCATTACAAATTTCAAGTATTACAGCTATCTCTCGAATTTTACTTTCCAGAAAAGGTTATGCAAGGTTGTTTTTCAGGATACATAATGACTGTCAAGTCAGATCTAATGTTGCAGTGGTCATGAAAGAGAGATCCTTTCTTTCTATTTAGGATAGAAAAACAATGACCAAGAATAGATGAGTGACAAAGCTTGTCTTCACTAGAAGCCTGGACATGCAGTGCTTAAACAAATGCAATGAGAGCACATCATTTAAAAATGAAATGATAACCATTTTTCTTGACTGGACCAGCAATGCATCATAGGTGTTTTTAGCAAAAAGAAACCACCTTCAGATTTTACCCACATGTAGTAATAAAGAAAGCATATACCCAACGAGATCTGACAAGTAAGTTGCAATGAAAGAGAGATAACTGAAACCCCAACCAACATGCAACCAAAAACCAATAACCAGGCATTTTAACAGTTACCCACACATTCTAGTGAGGCTGAGAGAATATTTTGAGATCTATGTACAATATAGTGATAGATAAATTTAATAAACTGAAAGCATTTTGAAGTGTAACTGAAATACTTTCATAGGAAATGTTATCCAAGAACCCAGATAACCATATGTAAAGATTCGATGGTATTATAATTACCCATAACCAGATAACCTAGATCCTTAATATAATTGACATGATAACCCTCAAAATAGATTGTTGTTCCAAAAAATTTATGAGAAGAACAAAAACATTTTTCATTTTTTTGTTTTCAAATCAGAGAAGACATGGCACGAAATAACCTTTGCTGAGGTGAACTAGATTTGCAAACTAATCAAAGAGTAAATACCTAGAAAAATGAAATTTTTGTTGAAATAATAGATTACCAGATCTACAATGGAGAGGAAAAATGGCCACACAACCTTCCAAAAATATGTTTGCAGCCTATGGTTGAAGGAAGACACATGGAACAACTTTTGTGGAGAGCTCTTGACTACTCCTGACTGCTCTCGATCTACTGTATAGTAGCAAAAATGCCAAAGGGAACCAGAAACACCCAAGGCAAAAGCTCCATGGTGGCGGCCCAAAAGTGGGCAACACAAAAATGTTTTTGCCCTAACTTGCCACAACAAACAAAAAAAATGAGTTCCTTTGTAAAAAAGAATAACATTTGGAGTCTGTAAGGACATATAATAATAAATCAAATACTTATTATGCTCTTTGAAAACCGTGGGCAGATTTTAAGGTAATCATGTTGTCCAAAATAAAACTCATAAGACATTTTCAAAATTCCAAGTAGACTTCCAACATAATAATGCCTTAAATAAATGTTTTGAAAAGATGACATTACTCACATATGTCGATTTCAAAGACTTGAAATTTTCCAAAAATCAAAGCTTAGGTCTCATCCAATGATATAAAAAAAATTGACCAATGCAATATGATTTTCAGTGACTTGAGAAGGTTAATGAAGGCTAACTTCATGTAAGGTTCATAATGACTTTAACTCAATAAAGATTAACCCCTTATAATATGCCAAACCTTGAATGCCGAATACCATAACTGAATTCCTTATATCAATTCCTCTGACTGAGAGTAGAGAAATATACCTTTCAGAGTTTCAGATCCATTGTTTAAATTCAAGATGCTTGTTACTGAACAAGCCATAAATAGTCAACCTATATAAAGCTGATTTATGCCAAGGACAACATAATTGACATCATCATTGAACCAGAATAGATTAAACCAGAAATGTATCACCTAATCAAATGGAGAAAAATGATCTGTAATAGGAATACCTCAACAACCATTTGTAATCTGCACACAAATTTAAATGATCAGAGCCACCAAGATAATAAAACCAATGATGTGAGTGTACCAATCAAAAATATGTATCAACTGAGAAGATAAACAAGATGCAAGATAATCATAAGATGACATCAAGGACAAAAAAATAACAAGAGGGATTCAACAATAATGTATGAACTCATAATTCCCTTTGAAGTTCGTGGCCTTACCAGAGTCAATCATGCCGACAAAAATGATGCGATGCATTATTGCTACCGAATGTCGATTTCCATTGACATTTTATGTTTCCAAGAAAGTAAAAGCCAAGTCACTTCCAATGTGGCAATTAAAAAATAATCAGACCATATACCTGCTATCGGCCTTGAGGCTAGATTAATTATCAATCATTAGACCCGATTCTAGTGCAAATAGGAGATCAATTTAAATACCTTTACCCAAGGTCGATTTTCCTCCTCATAAATATTCAATGCCATTTAATGTTCAATTTCAAATACTTTCCAAAGCCTTGTGAAGTGAAATGAAGGCTAAAAACATGCTAAGTTCACAATGCCATTCTCCCATGCCAATTACCATAAACCAAAAGCCCATGAAACAATATTTTATGACATACGCCCAAACCATTATTAGTTGGTTAAGGAAACCCGATAGGGTTTTCTTAAAATCAAAAAGTAAATTGTATCTCACAAAACCAAGCATCAAGAACTAGAGATCATTACCTGAAAGAGGATGGAGCAAGATGACTCTGAATATGATCAACAACCATTAACAATTTCATGAAGATATAAACTAATCAAGCCACTATATATCAACAATGAAGTAAGTATGTCAATGTCAAATGAATACCAAATATCAACTATGCCTATCAAATGCCATAATAAGACTAGACTGATAAATTCTTGCATGGCACTAACCCAAGGTAGTTTTGACATCAAGGACAAATTCCATAGACGAAGTCAACACAAGGATCACTACAATATTTGATGAAGAAAAATGTAATGTGTGTAAGAAGAGGTCGACCTAAAATCCAAAATTCATCCTCGGTAGGTGCGCATGATGAAGTGTGGACCTATTGTAAGGTTGGGGATACTCCATGAAATGAATCTAAACACATCGTAAGGATCCGTAAGTCTTGGGAAAGATTCATGATCATTCCAACTAGCTATTAGGTTTTGAAATTATTCTGAGGCCAATCCCAAAAACTTTCACATACTCCGAAAGCGATAACTTTCCAGAAAATTATTCAATTGAGTTGAAAACATGGAATAAGGATATTAAACATGTCCATGATGAAACCTTAGGTACAGAAGATCTGGCGAGAAAACATGAAGAAGCATAAGATCTACCAACTTGAACAAGAATAAGAACAAAACTAAATGGAAATATTTTTGGTTGATGCAAGATTTCCAAGAACCAAGGATGCTCCTACATCAGTCAATCTTCTCAAGCAAGCATTCAAGAACTTAGCATTTTAGACATCATCTATTGGAGCTGGTTCTTGCATATCTTCAAACTTCTTCAACAAGGATTTGGTCATTGTTTGCATTTAATTTATGTTATTCAATCATCTTTCCTTTCTTATTTTCATTTCATCATTTGGGTTTGATTACCAAAATGGGGTTTGACAAAGGAAAACCCCTATTCTCTAACCATAACCCTTTGTCTCCTATTTGCACATGTGATTTTTAGGTTTTTGTATGTAGGTTTGTCAAGGAGAAAGGTGCTAGAAAGGTGTTGTCAACTCATCAAGGTAATTCAGGTCAACAAAGCCCTAGTTGAAGCTTGGAGACCTCTTTCAGTCCGTTTTCTATAGAATTTGAACCAGACACCTGTTAGGAACCACAATGCAAACTGAAGGCTCCCATCTCCACTTTCCAATTCTCAAAAATTCAGAAGTGGACTAGGTGACCAACTATTGTTACCAAGTCCCACTGAGCTTGGTTTTTGAATATTTTTGCATTTCTAGACACTCTTTATCTAGAAACCTGTTTGGTAGATTTTCCCGAGAGAAGGACTAGGTCACCTATTCTGGCATAAGTGTCCTTGTGCATATTTCCAATAGATTCTAGAACACTCCAAAGCTCCTCTTTTGCAAATTTCAATTCCCAAGTGCACCATCTCTGTATTTTCCAGTTTCTTTCTAGTTTGCATATATTTAGGTCATTTAGTTTGATTTTCATATAGTTTACATTTTCCTTTGTTTACATTTCATAGTTAGTTACTTTCATTTCATTTCAACATTTAGACACACTTCATCACACACATTCCAAAACCTATTCAACTCATAATATTTTAATGAACTCACCAAAAGCATATCATTAGTGTGAAAGAGAGTCATTCTTCCAAACTAAGCTCCTAGATGAAAAAATCTAAGGGCCTAATTGAGGAATCCTCTTTCCCTTCTTGCATATCTTTTTGATGGTTCAGTTGGGAATTGGGTTGAGTCAATTTTTTTTTTTTGTCTAATGTGTTTTGAGGAATATATAAGAAGTTTATGCCTTAATCTCAATTTTGGTGTTAAGAAACAAGGATTTTGTGAGAAATGGTTGAGTCTATTCAAGTTGAGATTGTGTGAGAGTTTTGAGACCCCCATACTACTGCATCAATTTGGTATCAGAGCCCAGAAGATCTGGGAAGAGAGATTTTATGGTTGTTTTTTTGTGCATGTTGAAGAGAGAACCTGATGGCCAAGAGACTAGGTAGGTGAAAAGTAGAAAGACCTAGGTGAGGAAAAGTGAAGTGGAAGCAAGGAGAGACTTGCTTGAGTAGAGAATAAGATGGATTTGTTGAGAAGGAACTTGCAAACAACAAAGTTACAAAAGAAAGCAGAAAAAGAGATGAGGAAAATATAGAAAGAGGTAGCAGAGTTGAAGCAAGCTATAGAAAGAGTAGAATTGGAATTCCAAATGGATATGGAGTAGTTGGTAAGACAAGAAAAATGCTGGAATTTGAGAGTGAAAAGGAAGATGGTATGGCCCATTAAGAAGATAGTCAAAAGGAGAAGACAAATTAAGAGAATAGCAGAAGAAGAATTTGAAGATGCAAAAGAAGAATTCAGGAATGAAGAAGACAAAGGTATTGCAGACATTCCCAAGCATGAAGATGAAGGTGAATCAAAGATAAAGCAATTGATCTCAGAGGGAGATGATATTGAGTTGGTGTCAAGATTAGATGAAGAGAAGATCAAGGATGAATTGATCTTGGAGACTTACAAAGTGTTGAAGGAAGATGGAGGTATTGTGGTATTAATAATGTATCATTTCTTTTGTTTTTCTATTCTTTGGGTAGGGAACAATTTGAAGATCAAGATGCAACAGATAGGAGAAGGACAAAGGGATATTGAAACATATCAAGGCATGAAGGAGTAGATTCCTAGAGACAAGATGAAGTGGAAACAAGTTGGCATAGAACAACTCAAGCCAAAGGTAAAGATGAAGGTTATAGGGAATAAAATAATACAAGGAGCATTTAATGATTCAAGAGGACTTGAAAGTTTTTATTTGACCAAAAGAATGGTCCAGGTGCACCCTTGGAAGAACATGCATCCATGAGGCAACATTAGGTTTTTGATTTATAATTGATAATATTTTGATGTAATAAGGTCTAAATGGCCACATTAAGCTCGTAATAGGTCCTATATAGTTAACCTGGGTTAATTCGGGCACAAAGTGTAAAAGTTTCACAAATTGACAAAATGTTGTCAATGCAATATTATAAAACACAACAAATTGTAAGATGGTGGAAGGTGAAGATTCAAGGTAGTTGAAAAGTTAGTTTGAGGAATTTTTTTTTCTTTATAAAGGAGTTATTTAACCTCACATACTTTGAGGAAGGTTGGAGGATGATGTATGAATGAAGAAATCAATGAAATCCCCTATTTTTCTGTATTTTATCTACAATTTCCTATTTTCAAGCCATTGTACGACTATAATTTGTGCTTAAATCCAATCCTCCTCCATTTGAATTCAATGCCATGTGATTCTACTTTAAATTGCATATGGATTCATAAAAATCCATTTTTTTGTGTAAGTTATAGTAAATTTTGTTTAGGCAGGTTAAACCCTCTTCTATGGTAAGCAATGAGATATCAAAATTGCGTTTCTTTAAATTCTACAGTTGAAAATTTTTGGAAATTGGTGAGGAGGTAGTTTGAAATTTCCTTTAAAATTTCTTAAAGTTGTAGAGTAAATGGTGTTGGTTTAGGGAAGATTCTATGATGCCCTAGGATTGTATTTTGTATGAAATTTTGGAAAATGATAGAGTATAGTAAGGGTTTAGTTCTTTGCTTGTGAAAAGGGTATTCTACTTGGGTAAATTTGATTGAAAAAAATTATTAAATGTATTTTGTTTCATTTTTAGACAATATTTTATGAGTTTACAAATGTTAGAGCCTATTTTTTGTTACTATCATGTTAAGGCAATCTTGTAACAGTTCAAATTTGAAATAAGAAATAAAGGTTATGGATGGGTGTTTGATAAAATTTCATGAATAAGGATTGAGGAATTGTCTAACCTTGTTGTACAGTCATGTTTATATTTTTTTGAGGCATTAAGAAGGTGGAATGGGCTTGGGAATTTGAATTTGTGTTATTGGTTTGGCCTAAATGGGCCTAATTACTGATTTGGAAAGTCTACATTGAAAGTTCTTGTGTTTGAGATGTCAATGTTGGGAATTGGGTTGAGTTAGTTATTTTGTTGTCTAATGTGTTTTGAGGAATATATAAGAAGTTTTATGGCTTAATCTCAATTTTGGTGTTAAGGAACAAGCATTTTGTGAGAAATGGTTGAGTTTAGTAAAGTTGAGATTCTGTGAGAGTTTTGAGACCCCCCTATTACTGCATCATACTAGCATTGATAAAATGAGAATAGCTTGTTAAGTTGTTTTATGCAAAAAAAATTAGACTTAGAAAGATCATATGTTATACTTTGGATAGAATACCCATTGAAGGGGGTAATGTATGCTTTTTCTTACACTTAATTGGTAGCGGTAGTGTGAACCCCAATCCTATATCTACACAAAGACAAGAAGAAAACACATTAGTAAGCTCATATGCAAGATAAAACAAGGATTCCCAATGAAATCCATTTACAGTGCTCAAAATAGGAAAAATAAGAACAAAACATGAAAAGATAAATCAATCCTAATTAAGCATGCAAACTCTTGATCCCATGGGGCAATTGGTGCCAATTGGTGTGTTGAAATTGGCCCTTTCCCAACTCCTTTTTAAGCTTGATGATTTGATGGAGATTGATCCACTTTGTTGATGAAGAACAAGATGGGTTCTTGAGAAAAACCTGCAATTAGCTAGCTATAGTGATGGAAATGGATAAAACTAGCTCTCAATGTGGAGAGAGTAACTTTTCTCTAGATTTTGGATGAGGATGAAGTTGAGTATAGTAAGTTTACTCAAATTGTGGATGATAAAATGAGAGGAAGAGTCTCTCATTTATAGATTTACAAAATGGAAGAGAGAGTGGAATTGAGCAATGGGGGATCATTCAACATCCAATGGTCAAGTGCCACTTGTCAAGATGTGAATGGTTGAAGGTTGTGCATATTTTTCCCAAACTACCAATAAATGCCATTAGGTGGAATTTAAAATTGGGGAAATGACATGTGAGAGGGAAAAAGGAATGAAATAAATGCCAGTTGGCTCAATGCACAAGGACATGTAAGAGGAGTGAATTCTTTGTTGGAAGGAAAAATCCACTTGGATTTTGAATTCAAATTTGAGGGAATATTCCTCCTTTATTCCATGTTGAGAGAAAATAGGAAATTTAAGAAATTGAAAAGTAATTGATTTATTGTGCAAGTTGCATTCTATAGAGGATTTTAGTGATTGAGATTAAATTAATCAAGATTCAGAGGAAAATGATTTAGACTTTAATTAAATAAAGATTTTGATTTATTTAACTAAAGAGGGATGATGTTAGATTAAATTAAATAAGTTTTAATTTATTCAATTTAATGAGAAGACTTTAGGGATTTAATCAAATAAGATGAAATATATAATTAAAGATAGATTTAGGGTTAATTAAATTAAATTGATTAATTTAATCAACAAAGGAGAAAGACCTAATTAGATAAATAATGATTTATCTAATTAAGAGACAACAGGTGATGAGAAGTTGAGAGTGTGATTCAAGAAGAAATGACATTAGTAATCAGGATCAAGTGCATTGGATCAAATTGTATAATTTCCATGTCTACATTTTGACCCTCTTTGAAGCAATGTACTTGTTGCATTGGTTCAAAGAATAAACTACCTTGATCAAAGTTCAAAATTTCTCAATTTTTTCGAATGCCCCAGTGCTGCCCCAGTGGAAGGATTATGTTGGTATATTGCCCCCTCGAGAGAGCGGATGAAATTTTTGATTTTTTGGATGATCTTGCGAAAAGAGAGGAAAAGGTGCCTAACAGGTTCAAAAATGCCCCAGGATGCCAAAAAAACACGTTAAAATGTCAAAAAAGATGTAATATGGCCCTCAGTTGGATAAAAAGAGGATTGGGGGACCAAAACCCTAGTTGGATGGCAAAATTAGGTCAAAAAAACCCTAATTTGTAGGCTTAAATAGACCTTGAGGGGTCACTTTCAATACATTTGCATACTTAGCCTATAGAATTTTATGCACTTTTAGCTCTGAGCCTTGATTGAGATGGCACAATGACAACTTCGTAGGCATGTGTCAGGTAGAGTACGAGTGCACCAATGACCAATCGGTGCAGGACCTGTGGTATGTACCCCCATCCTGACTTTTAATTTTCTCATTTTTTATGCATTAAATTGGGTTTAGGTCAAATTTAAGCTGAGTGGTGCTATATAGCACCACTACAAATGCTCAGTCGATGTTGCATGGTCCTAAACTATGCTGCACATGAGAATAGTGTCGCACGACGCAGTTAGGAGATTAGGGTTCTTTGACCAAACTTGGTCGCATGCGAAAATAGCGCCACACGGTGCAGTTTAGGGATTTAGAATTTGTTAAAGTCCACCGCATGCCACAATTTAGAACTTTACAAACAATGCCACATTTGCAAACAATGCCTCATTTATTGTTTCAAATGCAAAAATCTGACACGAGAGGTAGATTTTTTTACTAGACTTGATGTGATGCCTTCCCTTGTGCAGGAGGAGCTTGATATACTTCACTTAAGGGAGCATAGATGGCCAGTGCTCCTTATTTTGTAGGGTATGCATGTGTACCTTCAAGAGGAGCTTGGTATTCTTGGCTTGTGGTTTGTTGTGTACATCCCTCCTATTTAGACGAACTTAGGTATGATGATAGCCTTGGCTGAGTGGGGGCACAATGAGACCTCTTCCTTCCATCTTCCTACCAGCGAGGATAGCATCACTCTTGAGGATGTTTGGCACATTCTTCGATTGCCTATCCACAGAGATAGAGTGATTTCTGATCCAGAGGAAGATTGGGAGGCTTGCTTTGATGTTATGGGTGTTGATGAGCTCATCCTATAGGTTGATCATTGCAACTATCATTTCTGGTCTTGTGGCACCAGATCGGCGGGGATGATACTTCAATCTAGGCTGGGGACTAGCATGGGAGTGGATGTGTGTTTGTCAGGAGTGCTTTGCTTAGGGTTCAATGATGCTTGCTTCCTTATATAGGGATTTACATGAGTTTGCATACCTAGACAGTTGCGCCCTCGGGGTCGGAGTTAATTTGTTACACATCTGGGCATGTGAGTGGATTCTAGTGCTCCATCCAAATGTCACACCGACTGTCCTTGATATTGATGACCTTATTGTCTGGCGGTATGGCGGGGCATAGATTTGCTTCACTCACACTAGCACAAGTGGGATTTCCCATTGGCGATGGGTTCTTGATGAGATGAGAGAGTTAATTTGGAAGCCTTGGATGGGCATAGACCCATGGTACAATGACATAAAGCAATTTTTCTTTGCTTGACAAGATAGATGGTTGCAAGGCTGAGAAGATTCCATGATAAAGCGCTACCTTCTAGACAGGGGGGCCCATCAATTCAGTGAGATCAAGGATAGACCAAATGATCAGTACATGGTGATCTTTGCTCGTAGCAGTAGAGAGACAGCATGCGGCAAGCCCATCCTGACAGCTGAGGTGGTCTCCTCATTTAGATAGCTAGTGGCCAGGCCATGGCTATATGATTAGGGGTCGATAGATGCAGGAGTGACCCAGGTGTACAAACCTTTGTTTAGGCATCCTTTGAGATTGACAGTTCCTGGTATGACACTTCCACGATGGAGGCCCAGAGGTAGATTAGCTGATAGGGGCAGAGGATAGGGCACCCAAGGCTATAGAGATGGGGATGGGGATAGAGGAGGAGGTGGACCACCTCCTCATAAAATATCTCCTAGAGATTAGGCACAACAAGAACCTCTATGGGTAGGGATATAGGATGACCAACCCCAAGATGGGGATAGAGAAGTCCCACAATAGCAACCATGAGGGCAGCCAGATCACAGAGACACACTGATCCAACAACTGCAAGGTCAAATTCATATATTGACTGCAAAGAGGGATTAGGCTCGGTAGTAGGTTTTGACAGTCACTGTTGAGAGGGACTAGGATTTATCTGAGAGGGATCAAGAGGTTGGTCAGTGGAGGTAGTTGGAGGGTATGTGTGCATTATCCTAGGGTCGAATAGTTTCTTTACGATCCTACAAAGAGGTAGTCAGAGAGGCTAAGTATTATTGATAACATTATAGATAGGTAGTGTGAGCAACAGGCCGAGTGCCAGATTACTCTTAGCAGACAAGGATGACGCCTCTAGAGGATCATGACGAGAGGTAGGCAGGAGAGGGCAACAGCCAGCAGGGCTAGCCCTTGATCACAAATAGTTTTCCATTTTTGATTCGTGGGCCCCGATTGTTGCCCCTATTGTATCATGTATTTTGATGTACACTTGATCTGCTTTTGTACCATGACATTATATTTTTGATGATATATATGAGATAGTTCAATTTATGATATGTCCTATGATGCATGGATGCATTTTAATTTTCTATGAGATGCTATGAAACGCTTCTATTTTATGCTCATGTGATATGATATATATTTCTACACATGATGGATGTATTTATTTTGTTTCTTTTCTATGCATTTTGATGATTACATGGATGCAATGTATGCTACTGATGATGTATCAATATGCAAATGATTAATGATGATAATGGATGTTAATGATTTTATTATGTCCTTAATGATTCATGTATGATGTGAAATGAATGTAATGCAATTATTTCTTAAGGTACTTAGAATAACAAATCTATATTATTCCTCATAACTTAAGATGATAATAATGTGGTATGATCTATATGATATGATATGCAGTTATGTTGATGATTTGGTGGATGCAAGGTGTATGCATTAACGATGTTTTGATTAACTATCATGATACCATGTTAGTATGGAATGAAGATAGAATAAAAAAAGAGATCCCACAAGTTATTAGAATGATGGTGATTTTCTTACCAGGAGTCAATATTTTCAAAGGGCTAATTATGTTATGTTTGATAACACACATAGGTACAATGCATCAAGGTATTAAGAACTAGGATGGCGTTGTACCTAGTGTGATGGACTTTGACTCGACAATTAGATAGGAGTATTCATGTTCACACTTAGCATACATTATCCTCATTCAGGATGTAGTTCATACATTGTAAACATCTCAGACCAAAACATAGAAAAGTAAGCCTTCCCATGTGGTCAACAAGATATCTAAAACATCCTCACCACAAACTAAAAAAAGTGTGCATGACTAAGTTATTTTACAAGAGTAATCCACAAGCATAGTAGATAAAAAAGATAATGATCGTTACCCCATTACTTTCTCTCTAAACCTGTTTTGTTTAGGCATCATCGAGAGGTCCTTGGAATGAGCGCAAAATAAGATAAGTCAAAAAGACCAAATAAAGTAAACAAACAAGCTAATGTTCTTCATACCGCTAGCCAAGACTAAACTACTAGGGGGTACCTGATGCTTATGTTCATCATGGGAAGGATACATCCTAGGACATGTGATCAGGGTTTTGATGAGATTGATTGGGTGATAAACTATTGATACTCCGAGTTGATCGACTTGCTTTCTTATTGACCTAGATTTGAGACTTTGACGATTAGGTGTTCACTTTTAAACCAGCTAGACTTGCTTCTGATTGCTTCACCAGAGAATGAAGGCAACGATTGATTTATTATGAATGGTGATTATTGTGGGTGAAACGGAGATGAGACAGATGCACCATTTTGGGTTTTTTCAAATGTTTTGAGGCTATTTTTGGCTTTTTAAGATATTTTACAAAAAAATTGGAGTTTCAAGATTTATGATGAAGAGACTGACCTAAAAGACCTATCCTAGGTGTCTCAGGAGCTGATCCATAGATTATCCTTTCTTACATTATACATGCAGAGACCACGTAGTTCGATGGATGATAGGCTTGACTCAATGATGAAAATGATGGGCAGACGGATGGCCAGATTGCAATGGACACCTAAAGGACTAACCTAAAAAGTGTCTCGGGGGATGATCAAAGATCAAAATTGCCTACATTCAAGCTCAAAGATGACGTAGTTTGACCAGGTTATAGACTGACAAGACTCAATGGTGAACTTTTTTGAATATTTTTGATATTTTTCCGATGTTTTGGAATTTTGAGAGTTTTGTGAATGTTTTGGATTTTTGATTTTAAGGAATATTACAAGAATATACATGAATCTGATCCAATGCAAATGTAGGAACATGCCCCTAATGTAAAGCAATAGACTACTTCAATAAAGGTAGGAAAAACTAACCTTGAGATTGTGCCAAGTAGTACTAGGGTGAAGCGTGATACAAACACAACATCAAGCTATGGTATGGACGTGAAAGGATGGATGGATGAAAGATTAATAAAATATAATGGGATGTAATGGATGAGCGATTCATGCAAATCCTAGTGGATAGAGAGTGCTTTATTTACGCTTGGCACCTATTTGCCATGTTTTCACCAAGGTACTTGTCAAAAGCGCCACCGAGGTGGCTTTCACTAGAGGACAATTTTTTTTTTTACTGTTTTCAATCCTTTTTCTGATTTTTGTATTTATGATTTTTTGTTGTCACCAAGACGCTTGTTTACCAAGTTTTTATGAAGGTGACATTTTTCTGGGATATTTTCTGATTTTTTTTTGTATTTTTTGGTTCTATCCCTTGAAAGTTTTTAGGCATAAGACTTTTTGAGATGGGAACTATTTAGGGGATCTTATAGAGGCTCACCTTCTGGTGTTGATAGTTGATATGCCCCTGATTTATCATTTTTCATGATGATGAAATGTCCCAACTAGTTGGGCTCAAATTTTCCTTTGCTTTCTAGATTTCGTATGTTTTTCTGATTCTCTTTCAGCACAAGTTCATCGACTTGGAAGGTGCATCTCCTGATCTTCTTGTTGTAGCTACGCTTTAGGTAGTTATGATAGACCTATAGATGGTTGAGGGAATCCATGTGTCATTCACCTAATAATTCCAGCTCCTTTAACCTTGAAACTCGATATTCCTCATCTGTAATGAGGCTTTGTAGTGATATCCTTAATGATGGGAGCTCGATCTCAATGGGTAGGATGGCTTATGATCCATAGAATAGGGAGAATGGGGTGGTTCCTATTGACATGTAGATGCTGGTGTGGTAGGCCCATAAGGTGGGGTTTAGCTAGAGATGCCAGTCATGACCAGAATCATTGACTATTTTCTTCAGGATTTTAAAGATAGTTTTGTTAGTGGCTTCTACTTGGCCATTGCCTTGGGGATAGTATAAAGTGGAAAAGAAAAGTTGGATTTTGAATTTGTCACATAAGTCATAGACATCCTATTTTTTGAAAGGTGTCCCATTATTAGAGAGAATGGATTGGGGGACATCGTATCGACAAATGAGATAGTTCAGGATGAACTTGGATATCTTCTTTCCCATTATGTAGGTCATGGGGATTGCTTCCACCCACTTTGTGAAGTATTTTCTGGTGCTGATGATGAATTTGTGGCCATTGGATGAGGTGGGTGTGATTTTTCCTATGAGATCAAGCCCCCATTGTGAAAAGCGCTAAGGTGTAACAATAGGATGAATCTCTTAAGCTGGCACATGAATAAGGTCTCCATGTTGTTGGCACTATAAACACTTTCTGACAAAGTCGTGTGCCTCTTTTATCATTGTTGGCCAGTAGTACTTGGTTCTTAGTAGATTCTTAGCTAAGGTCATACCACTCGAGTGTGAACCGCAAGTGCCATTATGTACCTCAATCAGAGCAGTTAGGGCCTCCTCTGGATTCAAACAACGTAATAGGGTTTCGTCAATGCTCCTATGATAGAGGGTTTCTCCTTAGATGACAAAACATAAGAACCTTTTCACAAAGGCTCATTTTAGGTTTGGGGTTATGACAGCTGGGAGGACTCCTATTCTTAGGTAGGTATAGATGTCATGATACCATGGAACACTAGGACCAATGAGTTCACACACATATTCTGACTTTAGTACCTCGAATGTGGGTACGAGAAGATACTCTATGAAGAATTCATGTTTTGAGACATTGCGAGGGATATCCAATAAGGATCCAATTGTTGCCATGGCGTTAGCTGCTCTGTTGTTAGCCCATGGTATCTTCTCAAAGGTGATATCAATGAATGATTCCTTAAGGCTCTCTACTAAGTTCTTTTATGGTGTTAGCTTATCATCCTTAGTTTGGTACTTGCCATTGACTTGGCTGATAATAAGCTATGAATCCCCATAAACCTTTAGTGCCATGATCCTCCATTGTGTTGCAATCTAGAGACCTATGGTTAAAGCCTTGTACTCCACAATTTTGTTAGTGCAAGGGAATTCCAATTTGTAGGATCTAGGTATACAATCCCCCTATGGGGTGATGAAGAACACACCGGCTCTTGATCCATGTTGTGTGTATGAGCCATTGAAGTAGAGTTTTCAGTGATTGGCTATAGTGATATTAAAGATGGATTCATCTGGGAACTCTGATATGAGTGGATTCTCTAAATATATTGGAGATTTTTCCAGCTAGTCTAAAATCGCTTGCCCCTTGATAGCCTTGCGCTCTACATATTCAATATCATGTTCTATTAATATCATGACCCACTTGGTTTTTTACCCTGTGAGAGTGGTGTTAGAGAGTATGTATTTTAGGATATCGATCTTGGCGATCAGATTGATCTGATGAGCCAACATGTAGTGTCTGAACTTTTGGGCTGCAAACACGACTGCTAGGTAATCTTTTTCTATTGGTGTGTAGTTGAGCTCATGCCATACCATTGTCCTACTGATATAATAGATGGCCCTCTCTATCCCATTTTCATCGTGCTGAGCTAACAAAGCACCGAGAGTTGCCATGGTTGCTGAAATATATAGAATCAATGGTATTCTTGGGGTAGGTGGCATTAACACTAGTGGTGTGAGTAGATATTCTTTAATTTTACCAAAGGTACACTTTTCATTCCACTTGTATGCTAATCCCTTATGGAGTAGATGCGAATATGCAGTCTGTTTATCTGCCAATTGCACTATGAATCTTCAGATGGATTGGAGTCTACCTTGGAGGCCTTTGAGCTATTTTAGTGTCCTAGGCGCTTCCATTTCGAGGATTGCTTTGACCTTGGTGGGATCCACTTCTATTCTAATCATTGATACTATATATCCTAGAAGTTTACCTTATTGCACCCCAAAGACACATTTCTTGGGGTTGAGTCTGACCTTGTATTTCTCCAGTCTATCGAAAATGGCACTTAGGGCTGCTATGTGATCCTGCCTTTTCTTTGATTTTTCCAATATATCATCCATGTAATCTTTGATAGTTTTGGGTATCATGTCATGAAAGATTAGTGTCATGGCCCTTTGATATGTTGCCCCTGCATTTTTTAGCCCAAATGGTATCATGTTCCAATAGTATGTGCCCCATGGACATGTAAATGTTGTCTTATGTTGGTTCTCCTTTGTGATCATTATCTGGTTGTACCCTGAGAAGCCATCCATCAGTGATAGCATCTCATGTCCAACTGTCATGTCCACTATCATATCAATGTTAAGTAGTGGAAAATCATCCATGGGACACACTTTCTTGAGGTCTCTAAAGTCAGTATAGATATAGATGCCCCCATTTGGTTTTGAAACTGGTACAAGATTCGATACCCATTCTGGATAATCAATTGGGCGTATAAAGTCGATGTTCAAGAGTTTTTGAAATTCCACCTTGACTAGCAAGGCTATTTGATGGTATATTTTTCTTAATTTTTTTCTTACTAGCTTTGCTCTAGGGTAAACAACCAAATGATGAACCATGACTTCCGGATCAAGACCCGATATATTAGCATAGGTCCATGCGAAGTTTACCTTTCTTTCTTTTAGAAATGCAGCCAATAGTTATTTTTCTTCTATTAGAAGTGATTCGACATAGAGGGTGATATGTGGTGTTGCTTATGTTCCTAGATTGACAGGATTGCACTATTCTACTAAGACTGTCAATTTCTCCTAATGAAGTGCAGTAGAGGGGAGATTGGATCCTTCATCCTCCGGTGCCTCAGAGAGTTTTTCATCATTGGATGCATCCTTTATTTTTACTATTCTTTGGTTAGAGAGTTCCACAGTGTGGTTTTCACTCAATGACCCTGAGCTTGTTCTTATTCTTTTTCTTTTATGACTAAAGGACTCAATCATCTCCCCATAGTAGACGTGGGTGTCTAGTGTGATGTATAACCCAACCTTGTGATCTCTGCATGGAACTGTATCCCTTAGTCCCATGAATTTTGAGAGTGCCTCATCATTTTTGAATGTGTCTAGAACTGGTGGTCCTCGTTGGTCATAGTCAATGAGTTGTGGGTAAACTAGGTTTACTTTGTAAGTTTGGCGGTTTGACTCAACGAGTGAGGCACTAATCATCAGTAAGGAGGCATCCTCAAAAAGTAAGGGAATGCTAGTTATGGTATCCTCATCATCACTACTAGTGTAGACATTAGTTATGTCAAAATTGAAATTATCTAGGGGCAGACCTATGGATATGGGTAGTTGAAGGGCAGTTGCCGATAATTGAGGAGGAGACCTGACTACTCTGCTAGGGGTACCTCTACCACGTATGGTTATAATAAGAGGGTTACATCCAAGGCCAAGGTTTCTCATTTGTCTTTCTACAATGATGGGCTCCAGTCATCCATCACTATTCCTTCCAAGGCTTTCATTTTTGTTGTATCCCATACCAAGCATTATTTTTAGTCCTCTATTGGCTTCATCCATTAGTAGAGTGGGTGTGGGTCCTTCATCATGGTATAGCATGCTTGAAATGTCTCCCTCATCCTCATTTTCCTGACTTACATCCCCCCAATGGAGGAATCTAGAAGGATCTTCCCTAAAAGTCTGGACAGGTGTTTCAACTGATTGAGGTTTCCCATGCGACCTAGGATATTGCGGTAACTCTCCTACAAAAAATGCATTTTTCTTCATTCTTTAATATTTGCACCCATTGTCCTAGATCATGAGCTTGATGTCAGATATATCAGGGATGGAGGGTGTCTTTGTTGTAGAAGTGGAGGGAAGCTTAGATGGGCCTATATAAGGAGTGGATGGGCCTTCATCATTTTTTGGTACTTGGGGAATTTTGTAAAACTTGGCTTCCAAGTTTTTGCAATAGGCAAATGGCTTTGGATCACCATGTATTGTGACCTCCTCATTTTGGTAGAATAATTTGATGCATTGGTGGTATGTTGAGGCGATTGCCTTCATTCCATGGATTTATGGGCATCCCGGGAGGATGTTGTAGGGAAAGTCATGGTCAAGGACCTGACATGTGGTTTCCATGGTAGCTAGCCCTACTTGGATTGGGATCTTGATGGTGCCTTGAGACATTCTTTCTTGGTCATCATACGCTCTGATGGTGATGCATTTTTTTTTGTCGATGGAGTCCTCTAAGATTCCCATGTTTTTTATGAGTTTAAGAGAACAATTATTGAGGCCCACGCCTCCATCCACCAAGACCCTTTTGAATTTCTTATTGTGAACCAACACTTCAAGGTGAAGTGCACAATTATGAGATTGTTGGGTGGGGAAATCTTGATCGGAGAAGGTGAGGAGATTTGGGTTAACGATGTTACCAGCCATAGCCTAGAATTGTTCCATATCAAGGGTAGTAGAGATAGTGGATGTAGCTAATGCTTCATGAAGAATTTTCCTATGGGTGACAGAAATTTTCAATAACTCCATGATGGAGATTTGAGCAAGGGTTCTTTTTAGTTGGTCAATGACACTATAATCATAGGGAACAAATTTTGGATTTGAAATGGGGGTCTTAGATGGCTGTGATGCCCCTGCAATAGTAAATTTTCCTCCACATGTGGTCAGTCCACAATCAATGTTGGGTCCTTTGACACTAATGATAGTGACCATTTCATCTATGCATGCGACAATGTCTTCGTTTACCAGGTTTCCACTAGCATAATTTTGCTTCCCTTTGTTGTTCCCTTTGTTATTTCCTTGATTATGATTCAACATCAGATTCGTGTATATTTTGAGGTCCTGATTCCTAGCTATTTGTTCAAAATTTATGATCTTGTCCTCAATGAGGTCCTGGATTATTTTTTTCAACCTCATGCAATTTGTAGTTGTGTGCCCTTTGATTTTGTGAAAATCACAAAGGAGATTTTAGTTGTACCATGGTGGTTTTTTCATGGGTTCTGCACATTGCTCAGAGTTGGAAATTTTGATAAGGTTTTCCTTAACCAACTTCTTCATTATGGATTCAATTGTCTCCCTAAGGGTTGTGAATTTCCGCTACGGAGGATACTTGTTTCAGGGAGTTGGTCCTCCTTGATTGTTCAGATTATTGATTTGATTGTTCAAAACTAGTTGTTGTTGTGCCACTATATTAGTTGGTGATGGATTTGGATGTTCTACTTAGGGGCACTGATGACCACCTTAGCATCAACCACTCTGTTGTTTGTGATATTTTCGTTCCTTGACCATGTTCAAGGTTTATCATTATAAACTAGTGGTTAGGTGGTTATCTTGTTGTGTAGGAAATTTCGATGCGCCCCCTCATGTAGTAAAGGCTCTTTCGATATTGAGCGCCTTTGGGATCAATTGATCATATGTTGTGATGCATTGCATTTTTTGGTAGAATGCCAATTTTTCATCTAGATTGGCTATGATTGTGCAAACGTGTTGCTCTTCTAGTATGGTCCACTTGCTTTGATTGGCCTTTGATCACCATCTTTGAAAGAAATATGTGAATAGATCTCCTTTTCTTTATTTGAGTGTTGATAGTTCCTCCAAACTAACATCTGCACCCATGTTGAATGCATACATAGTTTTTAAGGAATGCTTCCATGATTTCCTAGAATGTTTTGATGCCTATGGGTAGGTGAGAGAACCATTCCATGGCAGGATAGGTCAGACTTCAAGGAAAAAGTCAGATTAGATATGTGTCATCATATGCAACCTCCATGCAATGTACTTGAAACTTCTTGACGTGATTTGTAGGGTTTCCTGTCCCATTATATTTATCAAATTTGTGGATCTCAAATCCCTTTGGGAATGGTACCATTGTAAGACTTCTATCAAATGGATAGGGGCACAAGTTTCCTAGCATTCTAGCTATTTTTCCTGACTAGAGGTCCAATACTTGCTATGAGAGTAGTTTGGTTTGTGTTGCAACATTGCTTTGCAGATTAGGTGGGATGAATGTGTTTTGAAGTGTTTGCAGTGTTTGATTGATGAGAGGGGTATTGGTGGGGGTTTGCTATAAGATCTATTGTGCATTTAAGGCTTGCTGATATGCATGCATTTGTGCCAACAATGCTTGTTTTTTATCTTCCTGTTGTTGTTCCAATGAAGCTTGTTGTTGGTTCTACTGCTACTATTCCCATAGAGCTTGTTGTTGGTCTAGCTGTTGTTGCACCAAAAAATCTTGTTGTTGGTCTAGCTGTTGTTGCACTAACAAAGCTTGTTGTTGGTCTAGCTATTGTTGCACCAACAAAGCTTGTTGTTTAGCTTATTATTGTGCCTGAAAATCTTGCAGGGCTTGTTGGTATGCTTATTGATGGATTGCTTGTAGTTGTGCATGCTACCGTACTTGTGTGTTTTGAGCTTGGTCTTAGGCTTGAGCTTGAGCCTATGCTTGTTGGGTTGCTTGTGCAGCTTGGGCAGCTTATTGGGTGGCTAGTTGTTCTTCTGCTTACTGAGCAGCCTACTGTGCAACTTGTTGGTTCTGGAGTACCCTTTGGTGAGTGGCTTTTTGGACTACCTGAATCATGGTGATAAATGAATTCATCATATTCGCTTTTGGTGGAATGGGTGGTGGACTGGGGATGGTACCGACCAGGGTTTGGGTTGTGGGTGGTGTGATTGAGATGTTTGGTCCTTGGGAAACCAAGCTTTGAGAGATTTGGGGACCAGTGGATGTGTTGACCATTGTGGTGGCTTTAATGGTTGTCATCTATTGTTGTGATACCACTGGAAAAAGAAGGGGACTTGATATGATGTTCTGATTGCTTTGGTCTAAAAAATTGGCAACGGGTATGGGGGGAAGACCCAACCCAAGAGGTGATATAGATGTGAGCAGTAATGGAGGGAATGATGGTATGTTCCCTTGAAAAAGTGATGATGAGGAGGGGTCAAAGATTCCCCCTGTTCCGAATAACCCACCTTCTCCTTCCGAAATCATGTGGAGAGAAGTTTGTATGTTCAGCGGATAGGTTAGTGTTGCATGAAATGAGGATGAGTCTATATGATTATGGAGGGTGACTGGAATGTATGGGTGTAATGGATTACTGGGATAGAGTTATCTGGTGTGATGTTGATATTTACCTCTTTGTTGTTTACAAGGTGATGCTTTTGTAATTCATGAAACATGGTACTTCCCTTGTTAACAACTAGTGGGGCTGATGCGATTGTTGATGTGATTTAGGGAATTACCTGAGTGATGTTTGGAAGTGACATTGGGGGTGTTGTTGCAAGAGGCCTTTCCATATTGGTACTTAGATCAACGTTAGAAGGCAGTTTGGCCCCTTCTTTCATTAGCACATGTATATATAGAGAGGGATTAAGTTTCAACATGGAATTGATGATTCTATGATTCTCAAGATTTTGAACAATTTCAATTATTTCCTCTTGCGTCATTCCCAAGTCATCGTCGAGGATGTCCTGTATATTGCCTTCCTCGTGAGGGTTTTTGCAATGGCGGAGAGGAATTGTTTGGAGGATTGTTTGATCCTACAAGGTTTACTTCAGAGGTCACTTGGTTTAGTTCACTTGAATTTGATGTTTCCTTGGTGATTTCCATGTTCCTCTTGTGTTGCAATCTTGTTTGGACCATAAAATAGACATCATTTGATATTAATCGTTAGGTCCAAAAGGAGAAGAACTAGGAGAGTCTAAGGATAAAAAAGTGATGATGAAATAAATGGAGGATGGAGGATGCAGATGAGTGAAAATATTGAAGGAATTTTAGTGGGGGATGCTAAACTTTTTAGGTCTTGAATTGATTTGATTTTGATAGTTTGACTAGGTGCATTAAACCAAACAAGATGATGATGAACTTGTAAAACCTAGGAAGTTGTGTTATCATAGAGAAAACTTGTACAAGAGAATTAATTGACTAAGTGTGTTAAGAAAATCAAAGTGATTATGAACTAGTAAACCTTAGGAAGCTGTGTTATCCTAGAGGTAAATTTGTTCCAGAGGATTGATAATTTGACTAGGTGTGTTAATTCAAACAAAGTGATGCTAATTTTTCCTTTAAGTTTAGCATGAATGATATTTCAAAGTTCTCAAGAGTTTGTTGGTGATATGAGATTTGATTTTGATGATGGAGAGGTGGATGAGAGTGATGATTTTGATCCTAGACTTGACCTGGACGAGACTCTTTCTTACAAAACCTTGGTATTGAAGAACATGCCATACTTCTTATGTGAGAAAAGAAAACCTTTCAAAAAGCTCAGGATTTTTTTGATAATAGATCTCATACAAACTTGGGTTGTTCTTTGAAGCCTTCTTGTAGAAATTGTATACCAATTTTTTTGTAACTTCAAAAATCCTTTCAAGATGCTCCTCATGAGATTTTAGACTAAGCTTCTTGAACCTTGGTTTTTGGATTTTGATTTTATAGGAAATCATTTGAGAGAACACATGTGAAGTTCAATTGTCCTTATCTTTTCTTAATGAGTTCCTTTTACCAAAAACAATCTTCTTGATTATGATTTCAAACTAAATGTCTATGTCTCAATTCCTTTTCATTCCACAAGGTCCATTATGTGAAAATCAAGATTTCAAGAGCATAGTTTCCTAGGTTGACTTTAGTGAAAACAAATGATGATTAAACCCAGGCACTTAGAAACTTCTAAGGATATTATCCCTAGGGAAAGCAAGAGCACTTAGATTTGTCAAAGGATATTTTTTTTTTCCAAAGGGTTTGAAATTTGAAACTCCTTGTGAATGTTTCTTTTCAAATGTTTTGAGAACCAAGCAATGTGTTTTGATTTCAAGAATATGCACAATCTCTAGGCTAAAAAGACAATATTTGTTGGGTTCCCACTTGGATGAATCTAGCTATGCATATTCTGTGCGGATGATTAGGTGCTTGACCGCACTGGCTCCCTCTTACACTATACTCGCTTCTTAGGTCAATCAAACATCAGTACCCATGAATCTCCCATGGAATACTTTTCATCTCTACAATAGAACCACATGTATATGTGGGGTGGCTTCAAAGGACATGACCTTTTGCACCAACAAATAGATAGGAGTTATCTCTTTGCTAAACAAGGGGTTTTAATGCAGGAATTCCATTCATGGGGGACTATCCAGTACAACGAGGGACCATTGCTTCCCTTCTTATCGGAATTATCCTTGTGATATTGGCCTTTGTTCTAATATCCTCACTTATATCTATGGTGGAAGTCACTTGGGTTTAGTATGTTCCCGGTTGGGTCGTTCCTTTGGGTGATTACTTTTTCCCACACAAGGCAAGCCCACTAAGATAAACAAAAGCAAGCTAGCATATCCTATAGTTGAATCGACCTTCATTGAAAAACAAAGAGAGAACACTCACAATATACCATGCTCACACCTGCATGATTGGTTCAATTTTAATCCCAAAATGAAAATGTGGAGGCAATTATTTTACTCAACTTAAGATCACCAAAATAGCTTTTGATTCTCAAGATCGCCATGAGGTGCGAGAGAAACGCATGCGTACTTTTGATGATATTATTTTGAATAAATAATTACAAAACAAAACAACACTTGTTCATTTTAAGTCCAAAAAGCAAAAGTGAATTCTTTTTAAAGTACCAAATCAAATGTGGGATTTGTCTTGTTCAATTGTTAAACCTCAAACCAAAAGAAAATTTATTGTTCCCTAAAGCATGAAAGATAAACAAATTTCTTAAAAAGAGCTTGAAAAATCCTCTAAAAGTGTTGTACGCATCTAAAAATGGTCATAGTTAATGAAACCTATTAATTAATTAAATATGAATTATTTAACTAATAATCCTCTAAAGTCATCTACATATAAATAAATTTAATTAATTATTTATATCTTTCACTTTTCTAATTCTTCTAGCTTAATTAAATAAATAAGTTTATTTAATTATTACCATCTTCTTCTTAATTAAATTAAATAAATTCAATAATTTATTTATATTAATTATCATATTATTCTAAGTTTGAATTTTCAAATTATGGAATGTTCCTCTAAATTCCTTTTCCACTTTTAATTAAATATTTTGAATATTTAATTAAACACTTTCTAATTCTTCACTTCACACTTAATTAAATATTTTAAATATTTAATTACTTTTCTTTTTGATCTCTCACACATAATTAAATATTGATTATTTAATTATGGAAGCTTCTAAATTCATTGTCACATGTAATTAAATTTATTTATTTATTTAATTAAGGATTTATCCTCAACTACCAACTAACTCCTCATAAATGAAGTGCACAAGTGGCAACTTTCCTTCATTTTTGAATGGAGAAGGTTATATAGGAGGAAACATCTCCCATTATTCTCTCAACTTTCCATCTTTCTCTCAACTTCTCAATCTCTCACCATTCATCTTGACAGGTTTGAATTCAACCGTTGATCTTTGCAAACTAGATTCTTGCCTCCAAAAATCTATAAATACAACCCTCTTCTGAGTTGAAAAGGCTCCTAGATTTCATGAATTTAGTGTGTTTACTATAGTTCCATTCTAATAAGAATTTAGCAATTTTCTCAAGAATTTTCATTTCAAGTTCATAGCATAGCATCTTAATTTCATATCATAGCTTCAATCATTTAGCAAATAAACATGCATTTTGCATAAACTCATTCTCCTAAGTTGTCATTCCAACAAGTTGTTGCTTACACCAACTGAGAGCCAGTAACTTGCATTGAATCCTTGGAGATAGAGAACAATGGGATGCATTTGAAGGAACTGTTGTTATTTAGATTTCTTTTAATCTTTTTAATTAGTTTCCTTTGATTTAATATGTCATTGGTTTGTTAGTTTATCTTATTAATTAGTCCACATATTCTCATACACATTTTTGGCACCCACCATGGGGCCTTGCCCCATTTTTAATCTTTTTATTGTAGAATTTTCTGATAGGTGACAGACTGGAGCTTTGGTTTAGTGCATACGAGCTCTATTTTGGCACATAAGACGACTATTTCAGCGCATTGGCAGCTTGTTTTAGCGCATTTGCTAGTTCCTTTAGCACATTTACTGATTATTTTAGTGCATCCCTATTTGCTCCTTTAGTGCATTTGTTAACTATTTTAGCACAATTTCCAGTTCTTTTAGGGCATACAGGGGGTGTAAAATAAAATCCTGATTCCGACGCCATCTGCAGACAGAGATTTTTCAATTCAGTTAGAAAGTAAAATGAAGCAATCCTAGGATAGTCACTTAAATATGGAATTAAATAATCCTAGGATAGTCACCAAACATTATTTTCGCTTTGTTAAAATGAATCCAATGTTTGTTGTGAAGCAATATCTTCACTTAGTGTAGAAAATTGTCATTTGGATTTAAAATTGAACCATTTGTTTGTTGTGATTGTTGGGTAATAAGTTTATGCTCTCTCCTTTACTTGGTGACCAAAAGACCAAACTTACCTTTTTCATTTTATGCAATTGATGCTTTATTACATCCTTTAGAAGGCCAATGATAGTGGGAAAAAGTACTCACCCTACAAGAACGACCTAAGTCGGAACAACCAAAGCCAGGTTTTCCAATCCACTCTAATCAAGAGTGAATTTTGGGAAAACCCATATTCAATGGAAGTGAGCAAGATAACCATCCCCAAAATATTTGTTCTAAATATTGGGAGGTCTCCTAAGGGAGTTTATCTATTGCCACGCCGAACGGATACCTTTATTATGAACCATAGTGTAGAAAGCCAACCGTGTCAATATCCAAACATCATATTAAACACAGTGCAAGGGGAGGGAAGAATCTTCCCCCAAGACACTCACCATATAATTGCCACAAATTTTTTGCTCAAGGGATCAAGAAATATAACCTTGACTATGCACCTAGAAAAGACAAAAACACAGGCGCCCTCTAGGGGGTGACATAGCTATTGAGTCGTGTTGATGGTGGTTTTTGCACAACAACTTAGAGAGAATATAATATCCTATCTCTCTTGAAAGTAAAATCTCTATGGGAAAAGAGATAACCCCAAGGTCTCTAATGTCAGGTCTTGACAATGTAGTAAAACAACTCAGTGATAAATGTGAAAATGCTGGTAATCACAAAGGGACCTTACAAACAAATACTGGATCTTCAAACTTATCAGATTTCGTAATATATTGATACTCAAATTCTTAAATGTAACCCAGCTAATAAAAGAAATAGCAAAAGATAAGAGTTTGAAAGAGATCCTAAGATTAAAATTACTCCTAAAATCAATCACAACAATGATGAATGTTGCAAATGAACAAATCTCCAATAAAACCAATTTTTTGCTTGATCAAGGACAAGTCTGCAACTCTGCAAAAATGGTGCAATCTTCTAAGGAAATTGAAGATTTTCAGACTATGAACATTCATCCACATACCTAGTAAATGGTGCAATGTAAACAAGCATCCACAGTTGAACTTAGCACAAAATAAGGCCCAGACTAACTTTACACAACTTACAATCAGCAAATTGCCAAAAGTATGACCGGAGATCGATCAACATCATTAACATTTCACCATTATCATGAAAGAACTAAAAACTAACATCTAACTGAGAATCAAGAACAAGAAACAATAAACTGTTGAACATAACACAATGTTTGCCAAATCAACAACTCATTTGCATTATCTTCTCCAGCATTACATAACAATTTCCAGTTTCCCTCCTCTCCTATAGCTACTGACTTGCAGAATCTAACCTCTAACTTAGCCAATTCTGTCTTTGTAGCCTCTAACCAGCTGTTCTCTAACCTTTTCTACTAACCTTTACAAATGACAAGGCACTATCCTTTTATAGATATTACATATTTAAATCAAGGGCCAGGATTAAATTCAATCCAATGGCTGCAATTAATCTCCAAGAAACCCTAAAAATTTGCATTATGGTTTAAAAAATGTGGTACATCATCATCCAATAGCATAAAAACAGTTACATCTAGGAGCAATAAGAAATCAACAATATGCCACCTCAATTTTAATAAAAAATTATGATTGGACAGTGAAAATAGCATCACACGTCACTCTATGTTTGAAACATATATTCTAGCTATAGATAGGTTGTGACATAGATTCTTGTGCAATTGGGTTAATTTGAATAGCCTTAGATTTTAGAAATGGGGATTTTTCAAGTGAATTTTCAATGTGATGTGTAAATATTTTTGTACCAATGGATAGAGGACAAAAAATTAGGCCAAGTTGCTTTTTGAACTTTTTGAAAATTCTTCCGGGAAAAAAAGTTATGGGGTTTCGAAGTTTTCCTTTGATTTTTTTTGCCATTTTTGGGGATTTCCACCCAGTCCGGATTTTGGAGAATTTTGCCATTTTCGGGGATTTCCATCTTGTCTGGATTTTGACGAATTTTGCCATTTTCGGGGATTTCCACCTGGTTTGGATTTTGGCAAAATCCAGATATAATAGTATTAAAGCTCGAAATCGGTAAAACGATCTGATCACGGACCTTAGGAAAATTCGGACCGAACCGATTTTGGCAAAACCAAATTAAATCCGGCAAAAAGTGATGAAAGAAGAGGAGATAGAAAAATCAGGGAAATTCGGGGGAAGCGGAATTCTGTGAAGACCTCAAAAATTTGAACCTGTCTACATCTTTGCTACTTTCACCAAATCAATTCAAATCACTCTGGATGTAGGCCAAAACTCTAAAACCAACCCAACCTAGGACCTTGATGAATAAACGTGAACTAAGGACACTCTTCATAGAAATTTGAAGAGGATTGGCCATGCCCTAGGTTAGGAACCCTAAATGTCTACCATGAAAGCACAAACAACTCACTCATACACCAGAATGGAAATTTTAAAACTACAGTGAGTCAATGCCCAAATACGAAGCAACACCAGACTAAAATGCACACGCTTGGTCAATAAAAATGGACTGGTGCACTAAATGAAAACCCCAAAACGCTCAATGATGACGTGCACCTAGAGGAACCAAGAAACCACGAAGGACTCCCCAAGCAAACAAAGAAAATCCATTGAAACCAACATAGAAAAGGGCACATCTACATACCATGGAAGTGCAAAGGTTGAAACTGGTGAAGTCGATAAACAACCGTTCAATGCGAGCCAGAACAACCCATGCACAAGAAATGCAAATGCATAGTCGAAATGGCTACAAAAATCTAGATATCTAGCAAAACACCAAGAACCTCAAGACACAACCCCAAATGATAATAGATGCACAAACTAAAATGATCAATTACTTCTCAAAAAATCAATATATCAAAGCCCCAAGACCTTCACACAAACGCCATTAATGCATTCAACAAGATAGCCATGGCCACAAAAGACTTCGGGGAAATCTAGGATGTGCGGACTTTCCTGAAAGTAGTGCAAAAAGTAGCAATTTCGGACATTGGGAGGAAACCAGGAGAATCCGTGCCAAGCGGGATTTTCCCGAAAACAGTGAAAAACCCGAGATAAAGTCAAAACTTTAGATTTTCAATATAGTTCAAAAGTATGCCACTTCAATTGGCAAAATGGGCATTAAAGCACAAACCCAAGCAAGCAGAAACCCCCAGAAAAGAAGGGCCAAAACACTAAAATGCAAAAAAAGAGGGTCCCCACTTTCAGTGGGTCGTGTGTGCAAAAATTGCACAACAAATGGCGACTCCGCTGAGGAAATGCTCCAAAGCATTTCAAAGATAAACTAGAATCAAGAACCTAGAATCTATGGTTTTAATCCTCTCATCAAGACTCCTATGAAAAAAGTTTTAGAAACCACAAGCAAGAAGACCTTTTCCTATGCCAGGGTCCAAGTGTGTGTATTATACATTGATCCTTATCATGTAAGTGCAATCGGAATGAGAGAAAATTTGACCAAGCTACATAAAATTCAAACTTCAAAAGAAACCTGGATAGAGCCTCGCTACCAGTCAAGCATCCATAGCCCCGACGAGGTTATCATTGTGTCCCTCCCAAGCATAGCTCTACTGCCAGTCAAGTGTCTATTGCCCTGGTAGAGATACTAGGATATTCCTGATAAGGTGAAACTCATTCAAATTTTCAAAATTTTCCTCTTTCTCTTTTCTATTTTATAGAACTTTCTTGTTCACCTTTGTAAGTAATGAAACTCATGCTCAGGGATGAGGAACAAAGTGGCACTGAAGTAGAATATATGATTTTTCACTAGGCCAAACTACTCAAGAACCCCATGCAACTCCAAAAAAAATTTAGAAATGGGGATTTTTCAAGTGAATTTTCAATGTGATGTGTAAATATTATCCAAGGTGTAGAGCATGTGAGAATCTCAGATAAGGCAAAAGAGTTGATAAGGAGATATGGAGCCTAGTTTATCCAGTTCCCAACCTTCTCATATATCAGAATTGATGGTTTTCAGAGGGCTCCCAATAGACTCCCTAGATATCCTCCTGATCATGTTGTATTATTGGAAGTCACTAGACAAATTTGTGACTTTGACAATGTTGTGAAGGGAGAAGTGCATAAGACAGGTTTTGGGAACGATTTCCCTTTGAAGATAGGAATGGGTGAAGTTTTTCCCTCCATTCGGTCTTCTCATACTTTGGAGGAGGAGATGGGTACTCTTGGGCTCTCTTTTCATTCTAAGAGAGTAAGGTTTGATGTTACTAGCAAGGCTCAAAAGAAGGCCAATAGGGATTATAGCCATAAGGCTCATATTGAGGACTACTGGATTAACCTTGCCGATGAGTTTGAGGTGAGAAAGAAGAGGTTTTCCAGGTTGCTAGTGGATTTGGTGACATTATATAATGTAAAAGTCATCCCAGACCAAGTAGAAGAGGATGGAAATGTGATCCAGGGTCATGTTTATGAGGTAGTGAAGGATAAACCAGTGGGAGAAGTTGACTGGTTAGAAGAGGAAAAGATTGATTTAGATTAGGTTATGGCCCTAGTGATTAAATATAGCAAAATGTGGTTGACGCACAAAATGCTAGAGCTAGAGAGTGAGGGTGTTCCATGCACCTATGAGCTGATGGGAGACTTAGAGTCTCATTCTGCTTCCGAGGCTTCACTTGAACCAGATCCAAAGGGCAAGGAGAAGGTGGATTCTCCATTCAGAATCCAGGTAAGAGAGGTGCAAACTGAAAAGGCTATAGAAGTGGGTAAACATAGGAGGCCTATTGCCAAGAAGAGGAACCATGCCTCTAAGAAGGAAGTTGAGAAGAACCAGGAGGAAGAGGAGGTTGAAAGTGTTCATGCACTGATGAAGAAGAGAAGAGTCACAAGGACATCCCAGAAAGTGGAGGAAGTCCCTAAGGCTGACAGGGAAATTGAGCCACCAGTGGTAGAGGTGGAGAGCTCAGGGGAAAAGACACAGGTCTACATGAGGAGGTCAAGGACTCCTTCCCCAAGGGATACTGTAGCCAAAGAGAGTGTTTTAGTAAGTATCCCTATTGTTGAACAAGTAAATCCCTCCATTCCTCAGGATGCTAGTAGCGTAAAGGGAGAACCAAAACAAGATGAAATTCCTAAGAATTTGGGCGGAGAACAGTTCCAAGAAGGAGACCTTTTTAATGTAGAGGCAGAAATTGATAGGGTGATTCAATCTCCCTTGTTGGTATATGCAGACTCTCTTGCAAAAGAACAAGTAGACAAGTTTCCTCAAAAGGAGGAGGAAATACCAACTAGGGCCCCTTCACCAATGAAGGTTGTTGTAGAAGAGCAGGTACACCAAGAAGAGAACATAGCTGTGGATGTTCCTAAAAGTCCAAATGTTGAGAAAGATGTAACTACTAATCAAGAGGAGAAAGAACAAGATAAAAAAGACACAGTGCCTATTGGATCTACTATTCTAGATTAGCTTGAGAGGGAATTAAAGAGCAAAATGGTAATAGTGGAGGATGCTCCTCCCAATTGGGATGCCCTCATGGCTAATGTAGAGAGGGAAAAGACCAAGAAGAAAGCAAGGGTTGTATCCCAGATTGAGAGGGATGGATCAGGTAATCGGGTGGCCCATATTGCTACCCCTGCTCCCAACAAAGATAGGGACAATGTGACTGCCCAAGATTATAATGTGCAAATTGCTGATTTGGAACATGCTACTATGGAGCAAGATATTGAAGAGTATGAGGGTTCCACTGCAGTGATTGTGGGGAGATTGAAGAAGGCAGTACAAACTAGGCATGAGCTAGAGAAAGAGAATGAAAAAATAAGAAAATACTTGCAGGAGTTGATGAAACCTTTGCAAGCTATTGGCTCCTCCTCTTCCACTGTAGGATTCCTACCCGAGGAGACAATTTCTGAGTTAGAAAAGATGAAGGGTACCTCACATGCTATAGCTACCTAGTTGTAGGGTGTCCAAGCTAAGGGAGATGAAGCCATTAAGGGCATATTATCCACTGGAGGGGATGCACTGAGGTCGATTGATTGCTTGAAGGTTGCATTGGCACAAGATAATGTAGATACCAACCTCCTACTGCAGAAGACTACAACAATCATGGGGTTTATTGAGGATAAATTAGTACAGTGCAAGATCCTTTCTTTTCCAAGAGTTTCCAAACCTTGGGAGTGGTTTGGAATCCTGTAAATGAGGCAGAAGGCCTTGAAAAAGATCCACAAACAAGCGAGGCAGATTGAGGATGCTTTGACTAGTGTTCATGAGAGGTGCATTTCATTCTTTGAGGTCATGACTAGAAGGAAGAAGTTTGCTCCAAAACATCTCAGTTTGGAGCAACTTAGAGAATGGTGGAGAGATGTGTATTCTCTAGTTAGCAAAGGGCCAGTTACTAAAAATCAGTTGGATGATGCTGCAACTTATATTGCAGTCATTGATAGGTATTTGACCAACAAAACTGATTGGGATGGTACAGTTAGGAAGGCAAGAGAAGATATCAAGACTCTTGAGAGAAATATTAGAGTTTTGCCTATGCCACCTGTTGCTAAGCTAGATAGGGTCTTGTTGGCCATACATGGTGAAGAAGATAAAGCTAAGGACAAGGATGGGGAGTGACTATATAGGGTTACATTGATATTTGTGCTTCCCATTAATTCCCATGTATTAGGCTGACCTTTTGATATCTTGGTGGTTTTGGATGAAATTGGTGCCAATGGCACATTTCATATGTTTAAATATCTTTTAGGCCGACCTCTTGTACGTCATGTTTTTAATGTAAATTATAATTTGGGCCAACCTATCTTGTGGATTCTCTATAAAAGTGAGCATTTTGCCTCATTTGGAGATAGAGAGATAAAAAAATAGATATAGAAGGATAGGTAGATCAGGAGAGAAATAGTTAAGTGACATTAGAGAAAGTTAGGGTTTATTTTCAAGCAAATGTTGTAACAGAAAATTGGAATTGCTGCTATTTTTGGATGATTTAATATAAGAGGGATATTGTGCTTGGTATCTATCTTTTGGAATTTCATCTAGCATGGTTCTTGTTATTCTATCTTTCAAGTTGCTTAATGTTTATGGTTAAATGATTTTGTTAATGCTTAGGGTTTCATGTTTGGAATGTTTGCAGTGATCTCTAGTTCATACTTTTTGCAGTTAGCTGATTGTTAGCTACTTTGCAAAGTTAGCCTGGACTTATATATGTGCTTAGTTCAATTGTGAAGGTTTATTCACCTCAATTGTTGTAGGATTGACTGAATGAATGTTTATGATTTGAAAATATTTGAATACCTTAGAAGATTGCACTATTTCTATGGAATTGCAGATTCATCTGGGTCAAATAGAAAATAGTTTATGAGAGATCGGTCCATTTTAAGCATTTTCAATCTTAGGGTTAGAAGTAATTTTAAGATTATCTCTGATGGGAATGATGGGATTGGCTGGGTGGATGATGATTCTCCCCTTCTTCTGGCCCTTCTTGACCTAGTAGGGGCCTGCAACTCTTGTAGTTCTTCCTCTCCTGGAGTAGATCTAGTTCTTCTTCTAAACCTCTCAAGAGAATTGGTAGACATAAATCGATCCAGCTTGTGTATTTAGCCCTCCTTCTAGCACCAATCTATTGATGGTGTTTTCTACACAGCAACAACTTAGACAGAATATAATATCCTATCTCTCTTGAAAGGCAAATCTCTATGGGAAAAGAGACAACCCCAAGGTCTCTAATGTCAGGTCTTGATAATGTAGTAAAACAGCTCAATGATAAATGTGAAAATGTTGGTAATCACAAAGGGACCTTACAAACAAATACTGGATCTTCAAACTTATCAGATTTTGTAATATATTGATACTCAGATTCTTAAATGTAACCTAGATAATAAAAAAAATAGCAAAAGATAAGAGTTTGAAAGAGATCCTAAGATTAAAATTACTCCTAAAATCAATCACAACTATGATGAATGTTGCAAATGGACAAATCTCCAATAAAACCAATTTTTTGCTTAATTAAGGACAAGCCTGCAACTCTACAAAAATGGTCTAATCTTCTGAGGAAAACTGAATATTTTCAGACTATGAACATTCATCCACATACCCAGTAAATGGCGCAATGTAAACAAGCATCCATAGTTGAACTTAGCACAAAATAAGGCCCAGACTAACTTTACACAACAACTTACAATCAGCAAATTGCCAAAAGTATGGACCGGAGATCGATCAACATCATTAACATTTCACCATTATCATGAAAGAACTGAAAACTAACATCTAACTGAGAATCAAGAACAAGAAACTATAAACTGTTGAAACATAACACATTGTTTGCCAAATCAACAACTCGTTTGCATTATCTTCTCTAGCATTACATAACAATTTCTAGTTTCTCTCCTCTCCTACAACTATTGACTTGCATAATCTAACCTCTAACCTAGCCAATTCTGGCTTTGTAGCCTCTAACCAGTTGTTCTCTAACCTTTTCTACTAACCTTTACAAATGAGAAGGCACTAGCCTTTTATAGATATTACATTTTTAAATCAAGGGCAAGGATTAAATTCAATCCAATGGCTGCAATTAATCCCCAAGAAACCCTAAGAATTTACATTAGGGTTTAAAAAATGTGGTACATCATCATCCAATAGCATAAAAATAGTTACATCTAGGAGCAATAAGAAATCAACAATCTGCCACCTCGATTTTAATAAAAAATTATGATTGGAGAGTGAAAACAACATCACACGTCACTCCACGTTTGAAACATATATTCTAGCTATAGACAGGTTGTGGCACAGATTCTTATGCAATTGGGTTCATTTGAATAGTTGGGCACTGATTCATATGCAGGTGCATTTTAAATATTTTCCAGATTTTCCTCCTGGCATGAATCCATATGCAAGTCCTCCCTCTTTATTTAATCCTGAAAAACAAATATAATCGTTAATAGCTCACATGTCAAAATCCAACCAAAAAATATTAAAATTAAGCATAAATAAACCCTTGGAAATTTCAACTCCGTCATAAAATTTCAAAAATTTAACCCTTTCAGAGTTCAGGAAAATCGTGACAGGAAGTTTGAAAAAATCCTCTAGGAAGGGAAAATCCCGAAAAATGACCAAAAATCCACCAAAATCCGAACGGGGTAGAAAATCCCGGATTTGAAAAAAAAACCCGGAAAAATCTGGATGGGGCACAAAATCCGAACAGGGTGGAAAATCCCGGATTTGACAAAAAATCGAGATGGGGCGGAAAATCCCGGAAAAATCTAGACCGGGTGGAAATCCCTAAAAATGGCAAAATTCGTCAAAATCCGAACCAGGTGGAAATCCCCAAATATGGCAAAATTTGCCAAAATCTGGACCAGATGGAAATCCCCGAAAATGGCAAAATTCGCCAAAATCTGGACCGGGTGGAAATCCCCAAAAATGACAAAAACATCCAGAGGAAAACTTAGAAACCCCATAATTTTTTTTCCTGGATGAATTTTCAAAAGGTTCAAAAAGCAACTTGGCCTAATTTTCCATCCTCTATCCATTGGTGCAAAAATATTTACACATCACATTGAAAATTCATTTGAAAAATCCTCATTTCTAAAATTCAAGGCCCTAAAATGCTTCAAAATACCACCCCATCAAACCAAATCTGGACTTAATCCCAAAATAACCTCCAAGAAGAGAAAAAATGGAAATTGACAAAGCCAAGGTGCAAAGATGCAGAAGAAAAAGAGGGTCCCCACCTCCAGTGGGACATGTGTGCAAAAAGTTCACAACAAGTCGACATAATTTTAAGATGTAGGTTGTGGTTGCTATGATGACCTTTTGACAAAAAAGAGTGAGTCTATTTGAAGTGCCTATTTTGTTCAATACCCATGAAAATCTCAAGAACATACACTCTTTGTTTAGATTTTAGGATTTGCAAACAACCTTTTTTCACTATATGCCATCTTTTTCCAAATTTAATCAGATAAAGATCATCCAAAACATCAAACTATCAAAACATGTCTATCTCAGTGCAATAATTGGATAGTTTAGCACATCCCTGGTCTATTTTAGCACATTTATGCTCTGTTTTGGTGCATTTGTGCTTTTTTTTAGAGCATTCATGCTCTGTTTTGGCGCATCCATGCTTTGTTTCAGCGTATTCATGCTCTATTTTAGCACATACATGCTCTGTTTTAGCACATATGTGTTATATTTTAGCACATATCTACAACAGTCCAGTGCATAGGCTAGATATTTTAGCGCATCTGCTGAAAATTTTAGCACATCTATATTCTGAACCTCAATAATTTCCTGACACCTGAAAATCTGCCATCTCTGTCTAGTCTTTTTCTTTGCTCAAGGTCTAGAAGTCTACAACTTTTGCCAAGAAGTCCCTAGAGAAGAAGATTAAGAAGCCAAAGAAATATCTTAGTTATAAGAAGTTATTGAAAAAGAGGAAATTTTATACCAAATTTGAAAGGTTTTTCTTGAGCACAAAACCTTTATTCATCGATATCACGACTTTGTTAGAGGTTTCACTGATGATTTTGCTTTAGAACCATTATATTCATGATCTTTCTTTCAAAGAAGAGCTCTTTCTCAAAGGCATAACCATAGTCAGCATAGTCGTTCCTCTTTCATTCCCAACTAGCAATTGTGTACTCTAATCATCCCAATCAATTTCTGCAATAGAGAGCTTAGGAAACATTAGGCATTTTTCAAAATCCTTATGTTTACAAAACTACGATCAAACCTCACAAAGTGCAAAATCATCTTTATTTTTGATTTTTGGTTGAATTACCGCAAAAATGATTATCATCCTTTCAATCAAGGAATCACAAGCTAAAGATTAGAAATTTCATAAGTGATATCAATAGAATCTTAATTCTATTTCGACTTAGATATCCATCAAAATTGCACTATTTCATTATTTTGGTCAAAGTTAGTGGAAATTTGGAAAAATATTATGCCTATTGTCACAAGATCTTGAAAGCACATAGAAGGAGATGAAAGGGAAAATACATTAAGCAACATGGGTGATAACAACAATAATGGTGATAAGGAAGAAATCCTTTTCACAAACTTCGCACTAGGAATAATTCTAATAAAGATGAGGTAACAGAAGAAATGCTTCAAGAAGCAGAACAAGATCCTCAATTCCATACTCTCATGGATAGAGTTCTGGAACAAAACAAGGAAATGTATTTCCTTTCATTAGCTAATCAAGGAGCTAAGATACCCACTGATTTTAATACAGAAGGGATTAGAGATGATCTTGAAGCCCCTGTTAATGATTTTAGTGCTCTTACTCAACAGATAAGAACCTTAAAAGGGAAAATAAAGGAAATTCAAGGGGGTACAACAAAGAAGTATGTTTCAGATGATATTTTCCCATATCCATTTGTTAGGAGTCTTCAAATGATTCCTTTTCCAAAACATTGTGAAATCCCAAAGTTTGATAGCTATAATGGGAAAACAAATCCCATTGATCATGTAAGGGATTTAAGAAACATGAGTTTAGAATTCGCTCATGAAGGTACCTATCTAATGTGATTGTTTCCATGAAGTCTAGGTGGAAAATCCATGGAGTGGCTTTCCAAAATCACTCCACCCATCAGAACATTTGAGGAGTTAATAAATAAGTTCATATCACAATACTCCTATAATATACAATACCAGATAACCATGCTTGATTTATGTAGAGTAAAACAAAAGATTGGGGAATCCTTCACCACATTCTTACAAAGATGGAGAAGGTTGTTTGAAATATATTCCCATACTGTTCCTAAAAAGGAAAAGATGGAGATCTTTATCGAAAGTCTGAATCAAGAGATGAGTTATAGGCTAAATCTCCATTTTCCTCAATTGTTTGAAAAATTGATTGAAAATGCAATTACCATTGAAGGTGCCTTGGTGAAGCATGGATTTTTAAAGATTGATAAATCAGCCCAAAGTCTTACAACTTGTTGCATCACTAACAGAAGAGGAAATCCCTAGATTCCCAAAATTTCTCAAGAACAATCAAATCAATTTTGCATGGTCCTACACAGATATGCCTGGATTGGATCTAGATCTCATCATGCATCATTTATCTATCATGTCAAGGGTGAAACCTGTGAAGCAAAAATGCGGAAAAATGCATGCACATGTTGCATTATTAGTCAAGGAGGAGTTAAAGAAGATGTTAGATGTTGGACTCATTTGGTCTATAGACTATGCAGAATGGATCTCCAATATCGTGCCTATATCAAAGCCAGATGGAAGAATCAAAATTTGTACAAATTTCATGGATTTAAATAAGGCATACCCTAAAGATGATTTCCCTTTGCCAAACATAGATATGATTATGGATTTGACTACTAGAAATGCTATGTATTCACTAATGGATGGATTTTTGGGATACAACTAGATAGAGATTGTGCTTGAAGATTAGGATAAAACAATGTTCACATGTCCTTGGGGTACATAATTCTGGAATGTAATGTCATTTGGACTCAAGAATAAAGGAGCTACTTATCAATGGGAAATGACTACCATTTTCATGACATGATGCAAACATTCATGGAGGATTATTTCGATGATCTTTTAGCCAAATCACACATAAGAGAAGGACATTTAGATATCTTATCTAAAAAATTTGATAGGATGGAAAAATTCAAAGTGAGACTTAATCCAAAGAAATGTGTCTTTGGGGTGAAATCTGGAAAGCTTCTAGGATATATTGTGTTAGAAAAGGGAATTGAAGTGGATCCAACAAAGGTGCAAGCAATCCTCGATATGCCACCACCAAGGAACATTAGTCAATTGTGCTCATTGCAGGGACAGTTACAGTCCATCAATAAATTCATTGTGCAACTGAAAGATAAGATTTTACCATTCACTCATCTCTTACATAAGAATTCTCCATTTAAATGGGAAGACAAATATGAAGTAGCGTTTGATCAAATAAATCATTATCTAATGAGTCCACTAGTGCTGATTCCACCAGTGCAAGGTGAATCACTCATATTGTATATTTTTTCCACAAAAGTGTCCTTGGGAGCATTATTGGCATAGGAAGACAAAACAGGAAAGGAGTGAGGAATATATTACATTACTCAAACTTTTACAAGCCATTAACTAAACTAACATTCATTGAAAAAGATTTCTTAGCAATAGTGTTCACTTCTCAAAATTTGTGCTAGCTCATACAATAAAGCTTGTGGCTAAGATTGATCCACTAAAATTTCTTCTAAATAAGGTAACCTTAACTGGTAGATTGGCTAAATGGGTCATGATCCTGAGTGATTTTGACATTCATTATGTGGATCAGAAGGCTATAAAAGGATAGGTAGTAGTAGATCAGTTGTTAGAGGCACCGATGCAAGTGGAACATCCAATACATATTGATTTTCCTGGCGTTGATGTATTCACATCAACCATTAAGCAGTCATGGGAACTCTATTTTGATGGCTCCTACACTCAACATGGTTTAGGGGTAGGAATTCTTTTCATCACACCTCAAGGACATACAATTCCAAAATATTATTAGCTAATGTTTCCTTGCACAAATAGCATAGCTGAGTATGAGGCACTGTTAATTGGAATGAGAATTGCATTAGACTAGAAAATCACTAAACTACAAGTTTTTGGTGATTCGCAACTTGTCATAAACCAAATAAATAATGAATATCAAACTAAGGATGACAATTTAATGCCTTACAAGAAAAAGTTGGATGATTTCAAGAAATACTTTGTTGATATCAAGTTCACACAAATTCCACATACTGATAATAAAGCTATAGACACCATGGCTACAATTGCATCACTGCTCCAGTTGTTAGAGAACCAAGCATGGTACAATTTCCTAGTGGAACAATTATTTTCTCCTGCCTATGATAATCCAGAAACCCAAATTATTTGTCACCTAACCATATCTAATTCTCCCATGTATGGCCAAATCTATGATTAACTAAAAGATACCACTTTGCCCCTAGATTTGTCTAGAAATTAGAAAAGGAATTTCATACGTCAATCTTCTCGTTACACCTTAATTGTTGACGTCTTGTACCGACGTGGTCTTGATGGTACCCTCCTTCGATGTCTCGAACGCAATGAATCGAAAAAGGCCTTACAAGAGGTACATGGTGGTATTTGTGGGACACATTCAAGTGGACTAACCTTAGTGAAGAAACTTGTTAGAATGGGTTACTATTGGCCGACCATGGAAAAAGAATGATTCATCTTTATGATAAAATGTTCAAAATGTCAAATTCATGGGAATCTTATTCATGCTCCTACTCAAGAATTGCAACCCTTTACCACAACATGGCCTTTCACCTAATGAGGCTTGGATCTAGTTGGAAAGATACATCTGTCATCATCAAATGGAAACAAGTTCATTATCACAGCCACTAAGTACTTTACTAAGTGGATTGAAGTTTTTCCCCTAACAACTATTACTGGAAAAAAAAAATTTATCATTCATTTTGAACTATATCATATGTTGGTATGGCATTCCCAACTCCATTCTTACAGATAGTGGAAGACCTTTTAAAAATCAAGATGTTGATGAACTCTATGAAAGATTTCACATCCAACACAGGTTCTCTACACCTTATTATCCATAGGGAAATGGCCAAGCAGAGGCTTCAAACAAAATAATTCTAAAGATTTTGAAGAAAACAATAAATGATGTCGGTCGTGATTCACATGTTCAATTAAATCCAACATTGTGGGCATATAGAACAAGTATTCGCACACCAATAGGTGCTACCCCATATGCTTTGGTTTATGGAGTAGAAGCTATTTTTCTATTGGAAGTTGAGATTCCCTCACTTAGAATATCACTAAAGGGGCTAATAAATGATGAGGATTATAGAGTATCGATATTACAAGAGTTGGAACTGCTTGATGAATGGCGTCAACATGCAGCTAATCATCTAAAGGGATATCAACAAGTTATGTCCCACAACTACAATCACAGAGTCAAACCACAAGCTTTTCAAGTGGGTGACTTAGTTCTCAAAGAAAACCCTCGTAATTAGTAGGATCGGGAAAAGAATGGAAAGTTCGAGTCTAACTGGTTGGGCTTGTTCATTATAATTGTAACATATGGATCGGGGGCATATTAGTTGTCAACATCAGAAGGGGACCTATATTAAGACCCTACCAACAACATCCACCTGAAGAAGTTTAATGCTTGAAAAATATAAAAAACAGTATAAAAAGTCCTAAAAAATATAAAAGACAATATAAAGAGTCATGAAAAAAATCATAAAAACTGGAAAATTGTGTCATTAGGGTGAAAACCTGGCAAAGAGGCATCTTTTTGACATAGCAAAAATTTTAAAAAAAAAAAAATTCAGAAAATACAAAAAAATCAAAAAACCGTTGCCTTGATGAAAACCTGGCAAACAGGCGTTTTGGTAACAACAAAAATATCGGAAAAAGTGCAATAAAAACAAATGGTGAAAACCTGGAAAACATGCATTATTTGTGATTTGGTTGGCTCTCTCATCTATTAGGATGCATTCTGCATATCTATCTTTCATCGACATCACATAAATGCCTAGCCATCATATCTGCATCATGCATCCCAACATTTCCTTGAAACAATAAGGATTTCATCATGGCTTGATGATTAATGTTATCCTTAGCAGTACTTGTGCCTAATCGGGAGTTAGAGTGTAGGATCATTGGGGGAAATTCGCTTCTTGGAACTTTTTGGCAGACAAACGACAACTTGTGTCAAGTCTTGGAATATAAGAAACAACAAATTATCCATTCAAAACTTGATCTAAATGACTGTTTGATAGAAAACTGAAACAAATTGGATGATCTTAATCTGAATAAAATGAATGGAACACTTAAAGCATAAGCTGATATTTTGTTTTGACATTTGATGATATCATATCTTTGGAGTGGTTCAATGATGTACTAAACTAGAATCACAAGGAAGGAGTATGATTTTTCTTTGGTTGTTGTCTGAAAGCTAATCACTAGTATTGTGCAAATTTGTCATGGGGCATGCTCTACAATGTATCATTGATGACATTTCAGAATTTGCATAGGAAAATGGTTAACTTTTGTCTGTTTATGCAAACAATACTCAGGTCATCTTGGTTCAATTATACCTCGATGCTTGTATTAACTTGCTACATCAAACATCATTGAAGCAGTACTCAAGTCATTATTGGTGCTAATATCCCCTTTGATGCTTGTACTAACTTTCAACATATCAAAAGGCTCAATGATGCAAATTACGCACAAAATTGGATCATGGAATCACAAACAAGAGAATGGTTCATTTTTGCATTCTAGGTTTGCATGATTCATTTAGATTTGCATTTAGGGTTGTATGATAGATTTTTGGAGGTTTGAAATACATATATATTTTAAGACATCAATTGAGTACACTAGACATTTATTGCATCTCATTTCATTATCATTTTTCATATTTCATCATTCTTCATTTAGGTTATCATTATCATTTCATTTACATTTGTATATTTCGATTTTCACATCATTTGTATCATTATTCATCATTATCATTATCCATATTAGATTGCATCACATCATTTACATATCATGTGCATATCATTCATTATTGCATATCACTCATTAATTATTCATCTCATCATTTATATTTCACCTCATTTTCACATCATTTTTCATTATCATTTTTATTAAAACATCATTTGCATAATCATACATTGACAAAAAGAAAGATGCACACATTACATACATCATGTAGGAAAATAATTTTATTACATCATATCATCATGTTACAAATCATTTCATAGGATCATCCAATCATAAAGAATATTCATCAAATCATCATTTACATTATAAAATTTGCATCATCATCCTATAAGCATACATTGTAGTAAAACAAACACATCATCATTATAGATCATATCAAAGTGCATATATCATCATCCATAAGCATGCATAATCATAAACCGCATAGCATATAGAAGCAAAAATGCATACATAAATCAGTGACACATGGATATCAAATCACCACTGCATATCATATTCTCATCAAAATAAATGTCCATGTGTACAAACATATCAAATGTTTGAACAATATATATGTAAAATAAAATGGAAAGGTGTATCCATAATCGTCACTGAGGGGCATTTGGATGTGGAGCATGACTACTATTTCCTTCAGAGGTGGTGAGTCTTGCTAGGTCTTTGTTGCCAGAAGCACCGATCTATCATCTGACAGGTTGTCCCACACTCTTGGTAGCACTCCTGGTGTGATTGCATGAATGGGTCTATGACCGAGTGCCTAACTATGTGTAGACTATCCTCCACTCAGGAGGTACTACCTCAAAGTATCTCATCTTGTAGTACTTTTCCTGATGAGTAGTCTCTAGTCTATCTGCCACAACCTCTCCAATGAAGGTGATCTCAATTGACCTCAGGAGTCTCTCTGCTACCCCCTCTGCCTGAATGCACCACTCTCTGAAGCTATCTTGCTCTACTATAAGCTAATCTACTTGTGGTTCAGGAGGTGGTGGTTGTGCAATCTGTGCCTGTGCTAGCTGACTCTAAAGAGTCTGAACCTATGTCTATAGAATGTCCATCTATCCCTACGATGGAGCTCTGATAGTAATGCAAGGAGTCAAAGTACTCGGCTAGTCCACCACTCTAGTTGTGCGAGGCCTCATCCTAAAGGGAACCTCAAAGAAATATCTTTGTCATCTCCATCATCATTGTTATCATCAAAGTTACATGAATCCTCCTCATCAACATCCAAGGCCACCCCACCTATATCCTCTGCTCCATATGGCTGCTCTTCCTATACCTGCGCCTGTGCTTTTTCCCCGGCCTCTACTTGTGTCTTTGGCTACTGTCATGCCCATCATATAACTGGTCCACCTAATAGTGGGGCAGGCTCATCTAGACTAGTCAACCTAGGAAACGAATGTGAGTAGAAGTAGGCAGCATAATCATCAGTCATATGTACATCTATAACCTTTGGATGAATGGCCCAAGACTCTGGCAGAAGCTCAGTATGCTCTACCCTCGCAGCCTCATATGTAATGAAAGAACCCCACTCTGGAACATCCTCTCGGCATCTAGCATAATGGGCCACACCCTATGGCATCATCTGAACTCTTTCATACTACCTAAGTACCGGCATAACCAAAAAGCACTCAATAATGAAGGGGGTGTGGCCAATCATGTATCTCGCTATCCCACAGTAAGGAAACTCTATATCATCATCATCCCATGCATTGCATTCCAGATATGGTCTCCAGATGAATGTATCCATATCATCTAACATACGCCACTAGTACTCTAACTTTCCCAACATAGGTTGAACAAGGGGACCTGTGTATGCATATACATATGGATAACCAAGCAGGCGATTGCTCTGTACAATAGGGTGGGTGATGGCCATGTGTTCCCATGCCCAAATCTGCAAAAGAGTAACCCCAAATGATATACTCTTCCCATCTATATATACCACCTGATGAAGATCATGGTATAGATGGGAAAGCATGTAGGATCCCCATGCATATCTAGTTTGATGGAGGATCATGTCCTCCAAAATTTGACCCCAGCCTACTGATAGTCCCTTTGACCTACGATCAGGACAAAGGAAGCCACTAATAAAACCTGCTAGAATTGATGGAAGTGGGGCATAACTTTGTACCATGTCTCTCCATGCAACCTCATAACCACCAACATGAGGATCTTGGAAGACTCTCTATAAGGAAACTATACCCCTAATCTCCTTGTGATCATAAATCACAAGCTCACCAACTATCGGGATTCCTAAAATCCTATACATATCCTCAGGTGTAACATTAATCTCTCCAATCGGCAAGTGAAAGGTATTATGCTCACTATGCCATCTCTTGGTTAATGCAGTCAATAGTGTCCTGTTGACCCTATACTACGGGATCTAAGAAGAGAACTCAATGCACATCTAACGATAACCCCTCTCTCTAGCTGAGATAGTCTAGGAATCATCTCCCATGTATGGGGAAATCTCTCTCTGATCTAGAGGATATAAAAATCCTCCTATAACATCAAATACATCAAGATTACATCATCAGTAAGGAATATTAGGAAATCAAGAAAATCATGTCAAATCAAACAGAATCATATGAACACCAGCAACATATCATTACTATTTGTTCTTCAAGCAGGAAGACAAATTTATCAATTTTTACTATTTGTTTTTCAATCATGAAAGAAGATTTATCAGAATCATTTTACTATTTGTTCTTCAAGCATGAAGACAACTTTATCAAAAAATCACCACAATGAAGTTAATCTATCCTTGGTTTTATTCAAAATCATCACATCAGTTGTCTAATACAAAAAAAATCATCAAGCAAGCATCAAATCAATCTCAAAATTGTAAAATTAGCAAAAAATCATGGATGCGCTAAAATAGTTCATCAATGTGCTAAATCATCAATGTGCTACTTTATCCATGGATATGCTAAAATAGAGATTGTATGCGCTAATTCATCTATGTGCTACTTTATCAGGGGTATGCGCTAATCTATCTAGTGTATGCACTATTTGAGCATCGTATGTGCTATTCTATCAATCCTCTGCACTAAACTATTCATCTATGTGCTAAAACTGTTCATCAATGTGCCAAGTTGGATGTGCTATTCTATCTATCCTATGCGCTAATCTAAGGCTTGCATGTGCTAAATCAACATCCTATGCGCTAAAGCAGAAATTCAAAAATCCAAAAAAATGAAAATTTCATAAAAATTCATGAAAAATTCACAAAGGAGGATCAAGCAATCTTACCGGAGGTCCGTACACTATTGGTATTTGATAACGGAGGGCTTGCTTGAATCAGTGGCACTCATAGTGGATTGGAATTTCAAAAATCTCTCTTAGAGGTCTGAAAAATGCAAAAGACTATTGTTCAAATGACAATGACTTTTTACCTTATCCACCTTTTAAGGAGGTAAAAAAGGGAAGTTATTTTTATTTTTACTATGCAACACGCTATTTCGAGAGATAAATTGATGAATTCTCTCCACAAATCATCTCAATTCTTTCATCATCGTCATCATCATTCAACTTACGTGATTTATCTCCCGAGGGGGCATATAACATCATCAATCAATTTTCAAAATCAAGGGTAAAATTTTTGTTATTTAAAAAATTCTTTGAAGGAATGCGTAAAACACATCACTTCAAAGAGGGGAAAAATGTACACATCTAAAAATGGTCATAGTTAATCAAACCTGTTAATTAATTAAATATGAATTATTTAATTAATAATCTTCTAAATTCATCTACATATAAATAAATTTAATTATTTATTTATATCGTTCACTTTTCTAATTCTTCTAGCTTAATTAAATAAATAAGTTTATTGAATTATTACCATCTTCTTCTTAATTAAATTAAATAAATTCCATAATTTATTTATATTAATTATCATATTATTCTAAGTTTGAATTTTCAAATAATGGATTATTCCTCTAAATTCCTTTTCCACTTTTAATTAAATATTTTAATATTTAATTACTTTTCTTTTTCATCTCTCACACATAATTAAATATTAATTATTTAATTATGGAAGCTTCTAAATTCATTGTCACATGTAATTAAATTTATTTATTTATTTAATTAAGGATTTATCCTCAACTACCAACTAACTCCTCATAAATGAAGTGCACAAATGACAACTTTCCTTCATTTTTGAATGGACAAGGTTGTATAGGAGGAAACATCTCCCATTATTCTCTCAACCTTCCATCTTTCTCTCAGATTCTCAATCTCTCACCGTTCATCTTGACGGGTTTGAATTCAACCATAGATCTTTGCCAACTAAATGCTTGCCTCCAAAAATCTATTAATACAACCCTCTTGTGAGTTGAAAAAGATCCTATATTTCATGAATTTAGTGTGTTTACTATAGTTGCATTCTAATAAGAATTTAGCAATCTTCTCAAGAATTTTCATTTCAAGTTCATAGCATAGCATCTTAGTTTCATATCATAGCTTCAATCATTTAGAAAATAAACATGCATATTGCATAAATCTTGTTCTCCTAACTTGTCATTCCAACAAGTTCTTGCTTACACCAATTGAGAGCCAGTAACTTGCATAGAATCTTTGGAGATAGAGGACACTAGGAAACATTTTAAGGAACTATTGTTATTTAGAGTTTGTTTAATCTTTTTAATTAGTTTCCTTTGATTTAATGTTTCATTGGTGTGTTAGTTTATCTTATTAATTAGTCCATATATTCTCACACACAAGTGTTAAACAACACTATAGTGCTCAAAACACTTAGTATAGGATGAGAATAATGTCTTGATGTAGCCTTCCATTTTTCTTCCTTCCTTGCTCTAACCTATAAAATGATTAAAACCAAAAGATACAGAGACAACAAATAAGTTAGAAGTTCAAAAAGCTAAAAATAAAAAAGCACATGTTGAAAAGAATTAAATTTAAATTTTTCACTGTCACCCAATGTCATAGTTAGCAAATGCAGCGTAGTTTATAAATCCCATGATGCAATATAGCGCCGCACCTTGAATGAGTGTGGCATCTACAAAAGACAGAGAGGGAAAATGCAGTGCAGTTTAAGCATGCGGCTCAGTTTGGGCTTAAGAGATCTGCGACGAAGTTTGAAATTTTGAAATTCATGGGCGGGAAAGAAGGTGCAGTGGAGTTTAAGGTTAGAGCAATGCAATATAGTGCCGCCTATCTGAAAGTGGTACAATATGGCACTGTGTGACTATATACGGTGCAGTTTCCTGTAAACACAAAATAAAAGTAAAAAAATCATAGAATTTTTGAAAAACGTGATGAATTTCTCCAAATCAGCCCTCCTTCTAGCACCAAAATGTGAACCCCAATCCTATACCTGTACAAAGACAAGAATAAAACACATTAGTAAGCTCATATGCAAGATAAAACAAGGATTCCCCATGAAATCCATTTACAATTCTCAAAATATGAAAAACAAGAACAAAACATGAAAAGCTAAAGAAATCCTAATTAACCATGCAAACTCTTGATCCCATGGAGGAATTTGTGCCAATTGGTGTGTTGAAATTGGCCCTTTCCCAGCTCCTCTGTAAGCTTAATGATTTGATGGAGATTGATCCACTTTGTTGATGAAGAACAAGATGAGTTCTTGAGAAAACCTGCAATAACCTAGCTATAGTGATGGTAATGGATAAAATTAGCTCTCAATGTGGAGAGAGTAACTTTTCTCTAGATTGTGGATGAGGATGAAGTTGAGTATAGTAAGTTTACTCAAATTGTGGATGATAAAATGAGAGGAAGATTCTCTCATTTATAGATTTCCAAAATGGAAGAGAGAGTGGAATTGAGCAATATGGGATCATTCAACATCCAATGGCCAAGTGCCAGTTGTCAAGATGTGAATGGTTGAAGTTTGTGCACATTTTGGCCAAAGTGCTAATAAATGTCATTAGGTGGAATTTGAAATTGGGGAAATGACATGTGAGAGGGAAAAAGGAATGAAATAAATGCCACTTGGATCAATGCACAAGGACATGTAAGAGGAGTGAATGCTTTGTTGGAAGGACAAATCCACTTGGATTTTGAATTCAAATTTGAGGGAATATTCCTCCTTTATTCCATGTTGAGAGAAAATAGGCAATTTATTAAATCAAAGAAATTGATTTATTATGCAAGTTGCATTCTCTAGAGAGTTTTAGTGATTGAGATTAAATTAATCAAGATTGAGAGGAAAATGATTTAGACTTTAATTAAATAAAGATTTTGATTTATTTAACTAAAGTGGGATGATGTTAGATTAAATTAAATAAGTTTTAATTTATTCAATTTAATGAGAAGACTTTAGTTATTTAATCAAATAAGATGAATTATTTAATTAAAGAGGTATTTAGGGTTAATTAAATTAAATTGATTAATTTAATCAATAGAGGAGAAAGACCTAATTAGATAAATAATGATTTATCCAATTAAGAGATGACAGGTGATGAGAAGCTAAGAGTGTGATTCAGGAAGAAATGATGTTAGTAATTAGGATCAAATGCATCAGATCGAATTATATATTTTTCATGTCTACACATTGTATTTTATATAGGTAGTGAGCCTCTCTTCTGGATAGCAAGTCCTAAGGCAATGAGCCCTTGATCTGGGTAGTGAGCCTTTGTATTTGGGCAGTGGGCCCTCTGGTAGTGAGCCTTTTGTATCTGGTATCAGATTAATACTATATTGTGAGTTAATCCTCATTGTGATTTTTCCCTCATTGGGTTTTCCATGTAAATCTAGTGTCTTTGGTGTTGTGTTTCTGTTATCTACATTTTCATGTTCACACTTAATAATAGATTGAATATAAAGTGGAATTGATTAATTTAAGAAGTAAAGAATTTGATACAACTAATTGACCCCCCCTCTCAATTATCTTGTGCATTTCAACAATTGGTATCAAAGCTCTGGTTCCTCGGTGAAAATCTCAACCACATGAGGTAGATTAGATGGTGCATAAGTTGCAACTTCCTATGTGTGATGGAGCTGATTATAGTGACTAGAAAGAGAAGATGAGAAGTTATCTGATTTCACTTAGTTTTAATACCTGGAAAGCTATGGAGACAAAGGATGTGATTCATGTAGTTGGACCTTCCTCTACTGATGAGGTTACAACTTTTGAAGAGAATGAAAGAGAAAGGTTTTCTATCTTTAGTGCATTATCTAAAACTAAAAGATCTAAAGTTATTTCTTTAACTACTGCAAATGAAATGTGGATAAAATTCAAAGATATTTATGAAGGAAATTGGAGAGTAAAATTGTCAACAAAACTAACTGCTAAGTAAAAAATTGAGAATTTAAGAATGGAAGATGGAGAATATATTGCAAGCTATTATCAGAGAGTTGAAACTATAGCAATTGAAGTCAAGAATCAAGGTGGTACCAGGGTATGTGCAAGATCATCATGGAAAAAATAGGCCCTTAAATGGCAATGGAAACTTAGAAATTCAGAGTTAAGCAACTTCACGTAAAAATTTGAATAAGTTATCTATATTATTTCAAAATATGTAAGAATAGAATCTATAGAAAATTTAATTTAGTTTCTAAAGTACTAGGTTTATTTTAAAAAAAAGGAAAATCTATTTGGTGAAAATTTGAAATTTCAAAGCAGTAGTACTTAAATTTTAGGGAAAAAATAGGATGTAGGTGTCTTTCTAACCACCCTAACCACAATAAAATGAGAATATTTTTTTATAAGATTTTATATATAAGTAGGGGAATCATGTCCCAATGTGATGCATATTTTTTTGTAATTTTTTTCCAAGTAAATAACTAATTATGATATTTTAATTACTTTTAAAAAATATAAAAACTCGTATGTCTGACCACCTTAACTTGGTCAAAACTTCATGAAATTCATTTTTTTTTTAATCCTATAGTATGCGAAGCATATAATGTGACACATGTTTTGGATTCAAGAAATGTGATACCGTTTGAAAGATATAGATTTTTTTCAATTAGTCTATTAATCAGGACTTTAGTCGTAATTAAAAAAAAAATGAATAATAATTATTTATTAAATTCAAAGTAAAGCATAATTTATATTGGTAGAAAGCTGAGAATCTCCTTTAAAAAATATTTCATTTCATCAATTTTGGGTAAAAAAAAAGTTTCCAACCACATGGGCCATCATATCACTTACATATCGCCACTTTTTGGCCCATCATGATCCTACACATACCCACCATCAAGGATGAAGATATAATTGTGAAGATCTTGATGACCTTACTGGACAATTATAGTGTCAATGTATCTATACTTGAGGAACAATATGATCCAAAGACATTCATAAAGGAACATCTATTTGGTGTCTTCACTGTATTTGAGATGAGAAAATTTCCAATACATAAGGAGAAGACTAAAACAACCTTTAAAGCCATGAAGATAGAAGATGATGAGGATGATGATGATGATGATGATGATGATGATGATGATGATGCAAAAGATTTGGAAACAAATTTCACAAGGAGATTGAAGAAAGGTAAGTTGCCTTTTAAGTGTTTAAGTTGTCGAAATATTTGTCATTATGCATCAAGATGTCATAATAGAGCTACACAAAAGATGAATGAGGATAATAATACTAATTATGAGGATAAGAAAGATAGGAAGTTCAAGAATTTGTATTATGTTAAGGAAGATGCAGGAATTTTTGATGACAAATCAAACCTTGAGGAAGATAAAGATGAATGTTTGTTTCTAGCCTTGGAAAAGAAATGTGCAAAAGAACCTAGTTTGAAGTGTAAGAAAATTGAATTAGAAGGTACTCTAGTAACTACTTTTCATGCCAGATAGGATGAAAATTTTTGGGTAATTGATAGTGGATGTTCAAATCATATGACTGGAGATAAGAGTAAGTTTATTAAACTTGTTAAGTATGATGGAGGTATAGTCTTGTTTGGAGATGATTCCTGTGCTAAGATTGTTGGTAAATGAATAATTATATTTGATGGAAAAAATAACACTAATGATGTCTATAATGTAAAGGGTATAAGGCATAACATTTTAAGTGTTGGAAAAATGTGCAACAAAGGTTTAAAGATTGTATTTTAGGATAACACTTGTGAGATCAGAAAAGGATCAAGAACTGTGGTTGTAGCTGGAAGAAGAACTCATGGAAACATCTATCAACTCAAAGGTGGTGATGGTCAATGTTTTGTTTCCCAGATTAGTGAGAGTTGGATTTGTCACTAGAGGATGGGACATGTGAATTTTGATAATTTGGTTAGGATCAGTTATAGAGAAGTTGTGAGAGATCTTCCTAGAATCATAAATCCTTCAAATTCAATCTGCAAAAGTTTTCAGATGGGAAAACATACAATGAGAAGTTTTAAAACAAAAGACCAATCATCTACCAGAATGCTAGAATTAATCCATAAAGACCTCTGTGGTCCTATAAGCACAAGAAGCATGAATGGTGAAAGGTACTTTATGCTTTTAATTGATGATTAATCTAGGATGACATGGGTTACATTTCTTAGAGAAAAGTCTCAAGCTCTTGATAGATTCAAGGTGTTTAAAGAATGAGTAGAAAATGAGGTAAACCTAAGAATAAAATGTCTAAGATATGATAGAGTTGGAGAGTTTACATCTGGTGAGTTCAATGCATTCTATGAAGAACATGGTATAAAAAGACATTATTTTGCTCCTAGAACCCCACAAAAAAATAGAGTTGTAGAAAGAAAGAACTGGACTGTGCAAGAGGCTACCAAAACTATGGAGAAATAAGAAAATGTTCCTGATATGTATTCAAGAGAAGCTATTCACATTATTGTTTGCATTCTTAACAAAGTTCAAGTCAGAGGTAACATCACTAAGACTCCTTATGAGTTATGGACTAGCAAGAATCCTACTATGAAATACTTTAAGGTATTTGGTAGTAGATGTTACATTAGAAGAGATGAAGAAAAACTTGGAAAATTTGATGATACATGTGATGAAGGAATTTTCCTTGGATATTCAAATAATAACAAGGCTTACATATGTTTTCATAAGAGACTGAGAAAAATAATTGAAAGTACTAATGTGAAGGTTGATGAAGTTATATATAGATCGATGGAGATAACTGAAGTTGAACTTGATGAGCCTATTTGTCTGCAAATACAAGAAGAAGAAAAGGAAGAGAAAGAACAAAGTGAGGAAGAAGAAGAAAATCCAGAACCTACATCCAAGACTCCTAAATATGTTCAGAAAAATCATCTGGAGGAGTAGATAATTGGAGACAAAAGTGAAGGAGTGAAGACAAGAAGAAAAGTGGTTGAGGTAAACTTGTGTTTACTTTCTAAAATAGAAACTAAGACTGTGAATGAAGCATGTGATGATGAAAGTTGGTTTAGAGCAATGAAAGAGGAACTACATAAGATAGAGAAAAATGAGACATGAGAACTAGTCCCTAGACTTGCAAACAAAAAAATGTAATTGGTTCTAAATCGGTATTCAAAAACAAATTAAATGAAGATGGTGAAGTAGTAAGAAATAAAGAAAGACGTGTGTGTAAAGGATATTCATAGGTTGAAGGAATATATTTTGAAGAGAATTTTTCACTTGTAGCGAGGATGGAATCTGTATACACCTAAAATTGGTCTGGAAAATCCGATTAATTAAATACAACTTATTTGATTAATTATCCTAAATTCCTAACACAAAAACCTAGCTATGTGTGTGGATTCTCCTAGTGCGAACAGTGATGGCGTTGCCCTGAGGACTGTGATGGGGGCTGGAGGCCAGTTTGCAGGTGCGACTATGAATGGTAAATCCTATCATCCTCCTGGCTCAAAATGGGGCAGGCATTATGTGGCTTCTGGTGAAGGTAGGAGACAGAATGACCTCCATTCGGGGGTTTTTTTGGAGCCTTTGTCTTTGCCTCAAACTGTCGTATCTCCTTGGCTATGAAATCTAGTGGGGATTCTTTAGGTGCAGCTTCTACCATTCTAGTTCTTGGTTACAAAAATAAATCAAACCCTTATCAAGAGTGCACAGATTTATGTCATGTGCACACTCAAACTGCTATCCCTAGCTCACCCCATCCTACAACTCCTCCTGCCTCGACCCCTCTACCGAATTAGGGTAATGGCTCTCAACTTGGAAGCCCTCATTTTTCCTTTGGGGACTCTGAGGTGGTCTTCTCTGACGAGCATGTGGATTTCTGCTTGACCAATGTCTATATCGATGTAGTGGCTAGGGATTTCAGTAGTCATTCTATGGTGGTGCAGTGCATGCACAAGCATCCGTTGGTTACTTCCATCCTTGAATGGATTAATTGCATGTGGAGTAATCTATCCACCCCTAATATTGAATCTCTAGATTTTGGCTTTTTTCTGGTTAGCTTTTGTTCTGTAGAGGACTGCAACTTTGTTCTACAAAATGGGCCATGGTTCTTTGGCCATTCAGGCCTCTTTATTTCCCCATGGTCGCCTTTCTTTGATCCAGCCACTGCCAAGATCACTTGTATTCATGTCTGCATTCAGGTGTACAATCTTCCTTTGGTTCTGCGCAACATGGATCATCTCAATACTTTGTTTAACTAGGTGGGATCCTTTGTCAAGCTCGATTCTGACACGGTTTCTTCTAATCATCATTTTTATAGGGTTTGTGCTATGGTGGACATTTCTAAACCTCTAACTCATTCAGTCAGGGTCCATTCCTCACATGGTGTATGGACTCAATTTATAAATTATGAGGGTTTACCATTCCATTTCTTTCATTGCAACCAGTTGGGTCATAGAATTGATGCTTGTCCTCTTCAACGTTAGGCTAGGGAAAGGAATGTGTGCTTGAAGAAGTGGGTTAAGAAGAATGGCACTCCAAATACCAAATTTATTTGGCAGAGTCATGGAAAGTTTTTTGAGCATACTCTGGCGTCTGAGTTGGATCCTATTCAGCCTTTGGCTCCCTCGTCCCCTCTGCATGCTCCTATTCTTGATTGTTCCCATGTTTCCCCTTTGGAGAAAGAGGATGAGGGTTTTGATTTGAATGGGACTTTCCCTTTCATGGATGACTTGGAAGATCAAAACAAGGCTTATTTGGATGACTTTTCTTTGGTTCCACCTCAAAAACTTGGGATATCTCAGTCTAATACTAGTAAATCTAAACCTGATTGTGGATCTAAATGTAAGGTTGGTAGGAAATTTGATGCAGAGAAGCTTCCTATAGAAGGAATGGAAGCAGTGGAGGCCGGCTCCCAACAGGCTCTAGAAGCCATTCTCCTTCGAAAACATCGAAGGGCTTAAGTTCTAGTTGTGGGTTTTTCACTAATTCTCTTTGTCTCCATGTTTTTCATTGTATTTTGGTTGTTGGTTGGAATTTGTCTCAGTTCCTGGCTTCTCTGAAGGCTTCTTGTATCTTCTCTCTATTTATTCTTACCTAGGATCCTTATTTTTTGAGAGAAATAGTTATGTAACCTTCTCTTTAATTTTAACAAAGGGAGTGGGCCCCTCATCCCACAGATTATCGATAAAAAATAAATAAATTATCCTAAATTCCTCTATTATTTAATAAATAGAAATATTTATTTATATAGTTCATGTTTAAATTCACATTTAAATTCTTCTAATTCTACTATTATCTCATCTTAATTAAATAAACAAAATTAAATACTTTGTTTTATTTAATTATCATTTCTGCTATTTTATTCTATCACATCTATCTAAATTAATTAAATAAAGATCAAATACTTTATTGATTAATTATCATATTCTTCTATTTTTAATTTAACAAACAACTTCTATAGTTTGTTTTATTAAATTATTTATCCCTCTTTTGCTAATTTAAATAAATAAAAATATTTAAATAAAAGCATAAAGAATATTCCTCTATATTTCTTCAAAATCAAATTAGATATCCTATGTCTAATTTATGTCAAAAATATGTCAAAATTAATTGATTCAATTTTCACGGGAAGATTTGGGGACAAATTGGAAATCCATCTCTCAATCCTCTTCCATCAATCCTTGCTACCTTCTTGCCTAGTGTTTTCATGGGTAGAGAAAATTCCCAAAATATTCTCCATCTCTCCATCTCTCACCATTCAATTCTCCAGATTGAATCCAAGCCTCTACTTTGCTTCCCCTGTGCAAAGCTGCTGCCGGGAAATCTATAAATACAACTTCATTCAACAAAGAAAGGATCCCAGATTATCAAGTTTATGCAATCTTACTCTACAAAAAATCATCAACCATTCAAGCATCAAGAAATTCAACCATCCAACATTTTAGAATCATAATCATGGCTGCATCCTATAGCTTCATTTATCAATTTTCATGTCAATTCATGTTACAGTAGTTTCTTTTATCACTTAGCATTATCATATAGCTTCACATCATTGCATCAGCATCACTCCATTCTTTAGATTTTCATTTTAACAGTCGTTGTGTTTCATTTAAATGTGAGAGAAATATAGCTTAATAAATCTCTAAAGATAGGAGACAATGAGACGCTTTCAGTAGATTTTTTGCTTTAGATTAGTTTATTTGCTTAATATTTGATACAATGTTTCATTAAGAAGTGTTTTTACCTTTTTTACTTATTCACACTTATAATTTGGTGCCCACCATGGGGCATCAACCCCATATTTTGATATTTTTCTAAAAAAATTCGTACAGGTTTCCGGTGTGTTCTATTTCAGAGCTTTCGTCAAAAACTATAGCACTTTCGTAAAAGACTATAGCTCATCCATGAAAAACTATGGTGCTTTCGTGCTTTTTTTCAGCACTTTTGTAAAACTATAGCACATCCACTAAATGTTTTAGGGCTTCTACTATAGTGCTTCCATGAACTGTTTCAGTGCATCAGCCACCCATCTCTAGTATAGTTGATATAGCACTTTTGGGAACAACTTTGGCACTTTGGATATCTATTTCAACGCTTTTGATTTTAGCACATTTGGTAAATACTATAGCACTTTCATTGACTATTTTAGTGCTTCTATAATTGTTTATCTGAATCCGGCGCGACTACGGCTAGAATTTTATTTTGATGCATTTTGACTAAAATGAACCAATCCTAGGATAGTCATTTGATTTAAAATTTAACAATCCGAGGGTAGCTATTTTGGTTTAAAATTTATCAATCCTAGGGTAGCCATCACACTTTTGCTATATCGATTAAAAATGGACACCATGACTTTTGCGAAGCAAAATCTTCACATAGATTAGCAAAATTTATCTTTTGGGCTTAAAATGAATCATTTATCTATTGTTCTTGTGTGGTGAATAGGCTTATGCTCTCCCCTTAACTGGGTGATCAAAGTGCCAGACTCATCCTTTATTTTCATGCAATTTTATGCTTTGGTTAAAACCTTTAGAAGGCTTGCCGTAGTGGAAAAAAGTACTCACCCTACAGGAATGACCTAAGTGGGAATGCCTAAAGCCAAGGATTCCAACCCACTCTAATCAAATGCAAGTTGTTGATGAAAGTCCAACTTGATGGTAGTGTGCAAGATAACCATCCCTAAAATCTTTGTTCTAAAGATTGGGAGGTCTCTTGAGGGAGTCTATCATTTTTTGCACCACACAGAAGACCCTATCTAAGAACCATAGCATAGTATCCAACTGAGTAAATAACCAGACATTGTAATACTCATAGTGCAAGGGGATGGAAGAATCTACCCTCAAGATACTCACCATATAATTTCCAAGGACCGTTTGCTTAGAGGACGAGAATTCCAACTTTTTGTACGCACTTGGAAATGACAAAAACACGTGTGCCCTCTAGGGCATTACATGGCTGTGTGAGTCAACACAATTTTAAGATGTGGGCTATTGAGTATAACAGTGACCTTTTTGACTTTAAGAGTGAGTCTGTCTGAAAGTATATATTTGTCAGAACAAACCAGTGAAAATCAATAAGGACCATTCATGGTTCTTGAATATACACTATCTATTTAGATTCTAAAATTAAAACAATTATCCTACAATTTGCATGTTGTGTTTTCAAAATCATTATAAATCAGATAATAGATCATCCAGAAAACAACAAATCCAATTAGGTTTGAAAATTTCATGATTCAAGAGTGGAAATCAACAATGTTTGTCAAGAAAACCATAAAAGTCAAGAAACCCAAGAACCACTTGGTTACCAAAATATTTTGAGAAAAAGGCATTTCTTATATCAAATTCAAAAAATCTTTCTACAACATAGAACCTTCATTCATAGGTATCATGATTTCACTAGAGGTTATACTATTGATTATGTCGTAGAACCTCTTTATTCATGAGCCTTCTTTGAAAGGAGAGCCCTCACACAATATCATAATCATAGTCAATGCATACATTAGTCCTACATCCCACAACCAATGATAGAATATGCCACAAGGCCAAATCAAATTTTGCAATAAAGAGTCTTAACCATCCACCCTCCATTTTAGCACTCTAGAAATTTGTTTCAGGGCTTTGGGACTCTGTTTTAGTGCTTCCACAAAATAGCACTTCCAAGCACTATTTCAGCACTTCCAAGAACTATTTCAGCACTTCCGAGCACTGTTATAATGCTTCCACAAAATAGCGCTTCCAAGCACTATTTCAGTGCTCCCGAGCATTTTTTTAGAGCTTCTACAAAATAGTGCTTCCAAGTCTTGTTTTAGCGCTTTCAAAAAAGAGAGATTCAAAACATATCCGTTAGTTTGATTGTCATCTAAACAAGGATTTCTTGTCAAAAAAAAGTATCTTTTTAATAGAGTCACTGTCTAGAAACCAAAATTAGATAGGTTCCTACAAGTTACCAGTCTTTTCAACTAAAACATAGATCTTACAAATCATAAAGTGTCAAATCAAAAACAAATCTTGATTATTATGCTAAAGTTTCATCATCGAGATATTATCATCCTATTATAATGAAACAAGACATAGTAATCAAATTTTTAACCTAGTATTATCAATAAGATATATCATCTTATTTAACTTTGTTAAAAATTCACTCGACATTTTCCAACATAGAAGATCAAAGTTTGGTAGAAAGAACAAAACACTTGTATGCCAATCTTCACCAGGTTAAAAAAACATAGGCTTTTAGAAAAGTAACTCGAAACATCAAATACAATGGGAGAAGAAAATCCTTGGAATAGTCTACATCAAGGTGACAAAAATGAAATAACTCCAAAAGACATACAAATAGCCCAACAGGATCCAAAATTCCATAAATTCATGGAAAAGATCTTAGAGCGGGACATGGAGAAATACCTCTTAATGTTGGTTGAATCAAGTGCTAAGCTTCCCAAATACTTTGACGTAAATCTCCTAAAAGAAGCACCTAGAACAAGTGAAACCAAAATTCCACAACACACACAAGGTGTAGATCCAGTTTTTGCCTTAACAACCCAAATGCAGAACTTACAACAACAAATACAAGAAATGAAAAAAGGAAACACCAAAAGGTATGAATTACAAGACATTTTCCCTTATCCTTTTGACTCAACAATAGACATGGCACCTTTCCCTTGACACTATGAATTCCCAAAGTATGACAAATACAATGGAAAGAAAGATCCTATCGATCATATATGGGAATTCAAAACCATGAGCCTAGAGTTTGCACAAGAGGAAACTTACCTCATGAGGTTATTTCCAATAAGTTTAGGAGGTCAATGTATGGAATGGTTTCCCAAATTGCAACCAGGAATACGAACCTTGAAGAGCTCGTCAATAGGTTCATCTCCCAATATTCTTTTAACATCCAACATGATGTCATGATAAAGGAACTATATAACATGACACAAAACAAAGGGGAGACATTCCTGTCCTTTTTACAAAGATGGCAATGACTATTCCCTAGATATCCTCGCTCCATTCCTGAGGAAGAAAAAATGGAGTTGTTCATAGACAATTTGATAGACGAGATGAGTTACAGACTCAAATTACAATGTCCTCCTATGTTCGAAAAGGTGATAGAAAATGGCCTTAAGATTGAAGAAGCATTGGTCAAAAGAGGGGTTATTAAACATTACAACGATAAATCAAATAACACAAACTCCTCAAATTAATACCCCAACAATGACAAACCAAAATTCTGGCAAAAGAAGAGAAATATGGGAACCAACGAAATGGCAAATGATTTACAAAATGCCAAACCCGTTTTCAACTTGATAGCATCTACTTCAAAAAAAAATCAAAACAATGAAATCACAAAATCGCAAACATACCAAAAATCATCAAATCAGCGTAGGTTCACACCTTTAGGCCAAACATTGGAATCAATGATGAAAGAACTAGTCACAAGTGGTCTTATCACTACATGGGAAGCAAGATTCTGGGATCCAAAGGTCAAACCACCATGGTGGAATGACACAGATTATTGCTTCCACAACAATAAAGGCCACAATACTAATGATTGCATGGAGTTAAAAAACACAGATCAAGATCTAATCGATAATAAGAAGGTATATGTATAGGGACACCAAAACAATAATGATCATACAGCCTTCAAGGATCCTTTACAAAACTATGACAAAGGAGCATCATCTCCTATGAATAACAAAGGTAAAAATATCAATCATGTCTATGATACCACGATCCTTTATCTTATCGAAGTAGAAAATAATAATACCGTTGGTCATCACATGGAAAAAAACAAAACCAACAACACTACCCCTTTGGATTTTCTCCCAAGCATACAAGTCTCTGAAAATCAAATAAACATTTTAAAAATCAAAGAATGACAGGACTATCAACCAGTAAATGTAATGACAAGGGGACAATCCAAGGTAGTCTTAAAGGGAGTTGAGCCTAAAAAAAAAAATACACCTCCATCTCATTATAACATTTCCGATCAACTTCAAAACATTCCAACACATATATCAATACTGGAACTCCTCAAACTATCACCATCACATAAGGAGGTTCTAGAACAAGCACTAGTTGCTACTACGGTACCAAAATATCTAGATGTTTTCCAATTATAGGCTATGGTAGGACATTTGACTACACCACACTGTCTATCATTCTCTGAATAGGATGATGTGTCACTTAACCATCCCCATAACACTGCACTCCATATTGAAGTCCTAATCCACAATCATCATGTCAAAAGAGTCTTAATAGATGGGGGAGCTCATTTGAACCTTTGCACTCTAAAGTTAATCTATGCACTAGGGTATTCAGATAATTTTATTGATGCCCAAAGGAAAATGAAAATAAAGGCATATGATGAGGAAGAGAGATCTTCTAAGGGACTAATTGTGTTACCCATTCAAGTGGGACCGATGATGAAACACATAGCATGCCAGGTACTAGAAAAAGAGTTAACTTACAACATACTCTTAAGACGCCCATGTATTCACGAAATGTAGGTAGTGCCTTCCACATAACACCAATGCTTAAAATTCCCAGTAAATAGACAGGAGGTGACTATATCAACTGATTATAATCATCCTTAGCATTATGACACACTCAAAATCTCTCAAGACACCTTTGTGCCTCACAATAGAGAAGCATGCAGTTCACATTCATCAAATGAATAAAAACATCCAAACATTATCAACAAGTGGGTAGAGAAAAAGGATAAATCAAAAGATGCGAGTCTTTTTGACACTCAATTAACATACAATCCAGATCTCCAAACTTTTTTATCATAGAAATTCCAAGAACAGGTCTAGTTGAAAAATAAGGGAATGGGGCAATATTCTATTGAGCAAGCTCTTAATCTGTCAAAATTGATGCCATCTCCAAAGACATATGGCCAACCATCAATGATCAAACATCAAACATCACTACCTATCATGGTTCTAGAAGAAAGATTTGTAAAATCCGGTATTATAGAGGATGAATCAGATGACAAAGCTATCCTCGATTGGTTATACAAAGATGGAGAACCATCGACATCAACAAACATCAACATCAACACCGATAAGTATGGCAACGGGAAGGATATTTTAGAAAAAATAGGTTATGAAGGATAGGGACCTATTGGAAAAAGGAAGGAAGGCATCATAGAACCTATTCAGCCTCTTACTCTTCATTCAAAAGATAAGACAAGACTCAGATACGCAAAAGTTGAAAAACAAGAAATGACAAAGAAGGTTGTTGAAAGAATCCTTTAGGTTAGAGATAGCTCTGAAATGGATTCAAATGAATATGAATGGGATCTATGTTCTGACATATCTTACACAGATGTTCAAATTGATTTCATAAAAAAATATGCACCTACACATGAAGAGGGACATAGCTCTAGGTCTAGACAATTCGTATGCGGATCACAAAATATAGATGACTCAAGTGGGGACGAACAGACATCGAGTGAACTAGACAATATTGAAGAGGGTACCATCATTGATCTCAACATCCTAAATAATGACTATGATGACATAGATGTTTGAACCCTTACCACCATTAACCTTAGTCAATTTGATGACTTCATGCCTTTAGTCCATCCCGAACTTATTGAATGGGAACCTATTGAACCTATAAATGTACGCATATTTGCAAATGATGATGCCATCATAAATTTCCTATGTTGTGATGAACTTGATACAATTTATATCCATATTTCTCATAACAATGCGACTTGGCAGGAGGGTGTCAAATCTTCTAGTTGCAAAAGTAAAAATAGGAATAATGGATCTAATTGTGAAAACCATTCTATGGAAGCATTAGATTTTGAAAAAGAGAAAATAAAGAACACATCTGATAGTGAAAACATCCCTGAGACACTAAAAGATGGGAGATTTGACACTCTTCTAGAGCATTATCATGAATGGTCCTCAGTTCTGGTGGAGCCTACACAGTCTATGAACATCAGAACCGAAGAAAGAGAAAATATTTTACATCTGGTAGAATCTATGACAAAACAACAGAGACTGGAATTTATCAAATTATTTGAAGAAAGAAGCATCAAATTTTCTTGGTCATATTCTGATATGCCAGGTTTGGATCCAAATATTCTAATGCATCATTTGTATTTTCCTATAGGAATCAAGCCTATAAAATAAAAATTGAGAAAAATGCATCCTCATATCACATTAATGGTAAAGGCTGAGATAAAGAAATTATTAGATGTTGGATTCATTAGGTCTATTGATTATGCCAAATGGATATCAAATATTGTACCTGTCTCAAAGCCAGACAATAGTTTCAGGATATGTACAAATTTTATGGACCTAAATAAGGCATGCCCCAAGGATGATTTCCCACTACATAATATAGATATCATTGTAGACTTAACAATAGGGCATGCCATGTTGTCAATAATGGATGGTTTCTCTGGATACAAACAAATTAAGATAGCTCTAGAAGATCAGGAGAAACTTCATTTACATGTCCATGGGGAACCTTCTGCTGGAATGCCATTCTGTTCAGTTTGAAAAATGTAGGGGCAACTTATCAAAGAGAAATGACCACATTATTTCATGATATGATGCACACCTTTATGGAGGATTATGTAGATGATAATTTGGCTAAATCTTATTCTAGGGAAGGACATCTACATATCCTAAGAAAAATCTTCACAAGGCTAGAAAAATTGAATGTCAGAGCAAATCCTAAAAAATGTGTCTTTGGGGTCACATCAACAAAACTCTTGGGTTACATAGTGTCAGAAAAAGGTATTGAAGTAGATCCAGTGAAAGTAAAGGAAATAATGGAAATACCATCGCCTAGAAACATCAGTCAACTCAGGTCACTATAGGGAAGGCTCCAATCCATCAGGAGATTTATCTTCCATCTGGTAGACAAAAGTCATCCATTCAATCATCTATTGCATAAAAATGTTGTATTCAAATGGGATAATGGTTGTGAAACAACGTTCAACCAAATAAAGCAATATCGGATGTCATCGACTATTCTCATGCTGCCTATAGAAGGAAGACCTTTGATACTATACATTACAACAACATGTATCTCTTTAGGAGCACTATTGGCACAAGAAGATTATGAAGGAAGGGAACATGCCATCTACTACATCAATAGAACTTTAAATGGCTATGAAATAAAATACACCTTCATTGATAAATATTTCTTGGTGGTGATATTTATTACTCAACAATTATGACATTATATGTTGACTCACACAATTAGGCTCATAGCAAAAATTGACCCCTTAAAATATCTACTTAGTAAGGCTACCTTAACAGGTAGACTGGCTAAATGGGTCATGCTTTTCAGTGAGTTTGATATTCAATATGTGGAAAGAAAATCCATCAAGGGTCAAGAAATCACCGAACAATTGGGTGAAGCTCCTTTACTAGATGATCAACCTATGACAATGGAGTTTCCAGATGCGGACATTCTGACAGTGAGACCACAACAATGGATATTGTACTTTGATGGATCATATACACAATGAGGATATGGAGTGGGGATCTTGTTCATCACACCTCAAGGACACACCATCCCGAAATATTATAGACTAATGTTTCAATGTACCAATAATGTGGTGGAGTATGAGGCATTAATCATTGGGGTCAAAGTCACAATTGAATGGAAGATCACATAATTACAGGTATATGGGGATTCTCAAGTAGTCATTTATCAAGTAAATGACAAATATCAGATGAAAGATGAAAATTTGATGCCCTATAAACAAAAAATAGATGATCTAAAATATATTTTTAGCAATATCAAATTTGATCAAATTCCAAGGGCAGAGAACAAAGTGGTAGATGCTATGGCAACAATTGCTTCACTCTTACAATTGCTAGAGAAACATGGTCATTATGAGTTTATGGTAGAACAAGTATCATGTTCTTCTTATAATAGTTTGGAATCAAGTACCAGATGCCATTTAGATACCATAGAATCCCCTGTCTATGAGAAAACCTATGCTTACCTAAAAGACAACATCCTCCCTCTTGATCTTTCTAGGAACTAGAAATGCAACTTCATCCGCCAATCCGCCTGAAATATTTTAATTGCCGACATACTTTATCGTTGAGGTCTAGATAGTACCTTACTCTAGTTTTTAGAACACAATGAATCTGTGATGGCCTTATGTGAGGTTAATGAAGGTATTTGTAGCACTCATTCGAGTGGTATAACTCTAGCAAAGAAACTCCTTTGTTTAGGATATTATTGGCCATGTATTGAGAAAGAGTCTTATCATTTTGTAAAGAAATGCCAAAAGTGTTAGATTCGTAGTAATCTAATCCACACACCAACTCAAGAATTGCATCCATTCACATCAATATGGCCCTTTTTTCAATGGGGACTAGACTTGGTAGGAAAGATAAATCCGTCTTCATCCAATGGACACAAGTTCATAATCACAACAACAAAATACTTTACAAAATGGATAGAAGTAGTTCCTCTTACAACTATCAATGGAAAACATATATTGTCATTCATATTGAATTACATAATCTGTTGGTATGGTATACCTCAATCTATTATCACTGATAATGGACAACCATTCAAAAACCAAGATGTCTAGAAATCATGTGATAAATTTCATATCCAACATCGTTTCTCAACACCGTATTATCCTCAAGAAAATGGCCAAGTAGAGGCCTCTAACAAGATAATTCTGAAAATACTCAAGGAAACAGTTAACAATGTTGGACATGATTGGCATGCTCAACTGAATCTAGTACTATGGGCCTACAGAACCAGCATCAGAACACTGATAGGATCTACACCATATGCCTTGGTATATGGATCAGAGGCCATATTATCCATTGAAGTAGATATTCCATCACTTCGTGTATCACTCAAGGGAATCATTTCAGATGAGGACTATAGAGTATCTAGACTTCAAGAACTAGAACTATTAGATGAGCACTGTCAGTAAGTTGTTAATCATCTCATGACATACCAACAAAGAATGTCAAGGAGCTACAATCATAGGGTAAAACCTAGAATATTTCAGGTTGAAGATTTGGTCCTAAAAGAGAATCCTAGAAATCAGCAAGACAAGGAAAAGAAAGGGATGTTTGAACCTAACTGACTAGGTCCCTTTGTCATCATATCAGTATATGGATCAAGAGCATATCAACTATCAACATCAGAGGGGATTTGTTTGATGAACCTATCAATAGTATCCATCTCAAAAATTTATATACCTAAATCACCTAGTGCACGGTTGAAAATCCTAAAAATGATTGCCTTGATGAAAACCTGGAAAACAGGCACCTTGGTAACATAAAATGCAAAAAAAAAAGAAGAAGAAGAAGAAGAGAAAATACAAAACAAAAATGCATTTAAAACATATGGTGAAAACCTGGAAATAGGTGCTAGGTGTGATTCTTAACCATTTTTTCCATCTATTTTGATACATATCAGGATCATTAGTCTTGCCATCATTACATCCATTATCAAATCATTTCACATGGTCATGTCTCACTCTAGCTTGGGGGCAACATCTAGATCTTAGTCAAGCTTAGAAAAACATCAGAAAATACACACAAACAATGTTCAAAGTGCAACATCAAACATCTGTATCATATCAAAAAATCCAAAACCAAGTCAAAAATTCAATCGAGAAAAGAAAAACCAAAAACATGAGTCTATGTCAGTTGAACTACATGGTCTCTGCATGTGTAACATAGGCAAGGCTAATATTTTATCAGCCCTCGAGGCCCCTAGGATAGGCTAGTAGGTTAGGTTCAGCCCAAAATCTCAGAAAATCATAAAAACATCACAAAATCAGGATGGATGATCTAATCGGAATAATGATTGAAACACTCTAAGTAAAAGGTAGATGCATTTTTTTCAATTTATGGTTATCATTTCTTTGGAGTAACTCAATGATGTAATAAAATAGAGAAACAAGGAAGAAGAATGATATTTTTATTGTCTGTTGTTTGTACGTTAATCATATAAATGTGTGAATTGTCGGGGGATGTGCTATACAAATGTATCACTGATGACATTTCAAAATTCACACACTCAAATGATTAATCTCTGCTTGTTTACGCAAGAAATGCTCAGGTCATCTTGGTTCAATCATACCTAGATGCTTGTGTTCGCTTGCAATATCAAAAATCATGAAAGTAGTATTCAGTTCATCATTGGTCTAATATATACCATTAATGCTTGTACTCACTTTCAACATCTTAAAAAGATCTATGATGATACCAACCACAAAAGTATTGTTAAAATGACAATGGTCTGGATATATTTGTATGATAAAATTAGACTACATTCATAATAAATTCTACATCTGCAGAGTGTTTATTACATGAAGGATTCAAACTAATGATTATATTCTCTACAAATATGATTGAGTATACTTGACATAAACAAAAAATCATCAAAAACATATAGGTGCATCATCTCATCATTGCAAAGCATTTAACATAAAATAGTTGTGCATTTATTGTACCATATTTTCCACATCATATCTTAAATAGATACATCATGTTCATTGCACCATTTCATTTATCCATATATCATCCATCAAAAAAATCATCATTTTTATTTCATACATTTAGAAACATCATACATCCATACATTTCATCATATTAAAATAAATGTATTAATCATACATCCATGCATCATTATTTATAATATCATAATTAAAATCATCACATAACATAAAATAAATGCATTTCATCATAAAATCATCACATGATATATAGAAAATTAAAATAAATACATCCATCATAGAATCAAAATAGAAACATCATAGATCAATAGAAATCGACTACATATCATATAAATCATATATATCATCAAGTGTCAAGTATACAATGAAGTTTGAAATAGAAGAGATACATCGTCAAAACTAGGTGACTCGAAGTGTACATCATGTCTCAAAAAGTATGTCTCAAAATCATATAGTGGTAGCTAGGATCTGCTACTACTAGATGGTGCAGGCATTGCAAGACCAGTACCTCCCCCACCAAAAGTCCCAGGATCTCTCAGGTCTCTCGGATAACTCTGAGGAGGCTACATCACACCCTTGCTAAATGTCCGGGTATGTGTCCTACCGGATCTAGAAGGGGCATAACTCACTCTACGCTCGGAAGGAACTGCATCATGATACCAACCCACAGAACCTCCCTCATATAATCGGAAATGGAGGTACCATTGGATACCCTATGTAAAGTCTCTGTAGTCTCCTATGCCCTATCTACAATCTGTTTGGCACTGTCCCTCTTGGCTGTCAAAGTACCAACTTATGTATGAGTCTGCACAAGTAAACCCTATGCCTGTAGAGTTTGTACCTGCACCTATAGGCTCACAATATATCTCTTCTGATCTATAGAAGGCATCTCCACTGCTCGCCTCTTGCGAGGCCTACTCAAAGATGAACCTACATTGCCTGGCCCAACCCCTCTGCCACGTCCACCACCACCATCCCCATCATCATTGCTACTTTCCTCACTAGTGCTTGACTCAATGTCAGATCCACTATCCTCCTCACCCTCAATGGATACGGTGGAATCCTCGGCAACATCCTCCTCCATAGGTAATGATGTTGGCTCATCTAGAATGGTGATCTGAGGACATGGATGCAAAATAAAAAAATTGGGCATACTCCTCTGTCACTGGTGCCTCTACGATATCCTGACGCATATCCCAAGCTGATGGCTATAGAGCCCAATATCCCTCCACTAATGTGTCATATGAAAAGCATGACCCCCAATCTTTTGTATTACTCTACCGTCACGCATAATTAGCAACCCCCTGAGGCATGCACTACATAATACCATACTACCTATAGACCTGCCGCAATAAAAATCTCTCAAGGAAAAAATGGGTCATGCTAATCAAATACATGGAATCACACAAAAATTCGAGCACTACATCATTCTCCTACCATTGCTCACAATCTAGGTAAGACCACCATATGACACGCTCTAGGTCATCCAAAACACATCTCTAATGCTCTAACTTACCCATTCGAGACTAGGTAAGTCAACCTCTATAATGAAAAACATATGGTTTGCCTACAGGTCTATCATGTACCGACAATGGTCATGCAATGGAAAAATTCTCCCACGCCCAAAATTGTAATAAAGTCACTCCTAGTGATAAGTTGTGTCCTCCCAAATATACCACTGAGTGTAAATCATGATAAAGGTGGGCTAGCATACACATCCCCCATGCATATCTGGTCCCGTGCATGACCATGCTCTCAAGAATACGGCCCCAACCCATAGAGAATCCCTTTGACCTACGATCAGGACAAAGGAAGCCTACAATGAATCTAGCTAGCACTTCTAGTAAAGTAGCATAGGCATCAGCCATCGTTCACCACCAAGCACTCAATCATGCAATTTGATTATCCTAAAATACTCTGTGAAGTGCATCTCTCCCACCAGCCTCATGTCAATCATAAAATACAATCTCTCCCATGAAAGGTATCTATAATATCCGCCACACATCCTCTAGTGTGACTATCATCTCACCGGTGGGTAGATGGAAGGTGTTATGATCGTTGTGCCACCACTCGGCTAAGGCAGTAAGGAGACCCCGATTAATCCTAATTTGGGGCATGTCAATAAGAGCAGACAAACCACATCGAGAGATGATTTGAATCTTATTAGGAGTAAACTATGAGATCAAATCAGCAGTCCATGGAAAATGCTCTTGCATCTGGAGGTTACTCAGAGGATCCTATCATCATAAAAGGTTTAAAAATCAATACACTATGTCAAAATTCACAATTCAATCTACTATCAGATCCAATCAAACTTTGGTATGAATTTTTGATCAAAATTCATGAACGAACATCAAATAATCTCACCTATCATGAGGTTCATCACAACCATCATCTAACCTCACCTATCATGAGGTTTATCAAATATGAAATCATTCCTCACCTATCATGAAGATCATCACAAATGAGATTATTTCTCATCTATCATGAGAGTAAGTCTTATTTATCATCACAATCAGTCATTGGGGAATTTATATTATCAAATCATACCAAACTGAAGAATCAACATGATCGAAATGACAAAATCAAGGTTAACTATGTCAAAATCGGCAAATTTGACATGGATGCACTAAAAAAGGAATCCAAAGTGCTATAAAATAAACAGTGCTATTTCATCATTTAGATGCGCTAAAACGGGCATCCAAAGTGGTAAAAATCAAAAGCACTATTTCATCATTCAGATGCACTATACTAGACACCTGAAGCACTAAAGCACCCAAAGCGCTATTTCATCACACTAATGCGCTATAACAGTCTATCAAAGCGCTACTTTACTCAAAGTACTATAACAGTCTATCAAAGCATTGAGGTATTGCATCAATGTGCTAGAACTTTCTAAGCACTAAAATAAGGTATCAAACTGCTAAATAAATCTATCTAAGCGTTGATTCTTCAAAGCGCTAAACTATCCTACAAAAGCACTAAAGAAATTAACGAAAGTGCTAATTCCTCAAAGCACTAAAAAATATCCTAGAAGTGCTACACTAGAGTGCAAAGCACTAAAGCTTGACATTGATGCGCTAAAACTATGAAAAAATAGAAATGCAAGAAAATGGCACAAAAATCAAGAATACACAAATTACGAGGTGGATTACGGGTATGTACTGAAGGTCTGTAGGTGGTCGGGTGTTGGTGACATCACACACGCTTGAACCAGTGGGTGTGGTAGGGGATCAACATTCTTGCTCCAAGTGGCTCAAATGTCTCGCTAGGTTTTGAAAAGTTAAAAAGCACAAATGAGGGTGAAAAGAATTTTTTTGACTTTATATAAGTTTTTCAAAAGGGATTTTTGGGGGGATTTCTTTTATTTTAATTAATTTTATTTATGAAATTAATTGAAATTTATCCACGGGATAAATTTTCTTCATCAATATCTAGAGATAAATTATTTCTTCATCAAATCATCATATAAAAATAAAAATCCAAAAAAATCCAAAAATCATAAATTTATCTCCCGAGGGGGCATATTATCATCAATCAATTGAAAATCAATATTCGGGGTATGTCTTGGGCATACTGAATTTTTTTCATCGATACTAGCAGTAGCAGCAAAATTTTCTTTGAAGCAATGTGTAAACACATCACTTCAAAGAGGGGCAAAATGTATACACCTAAATTTTTCTGGAGAATTCGATTAATTAAATATGACTTATTTGATTAATTATCCTAAATTCCTCTACTATTGAATAAATAGAAATATTTATTTATATAGTTCATGTTTAAATTCACATTTAAATTCTTCTAATTCTACTACTATCTCATCTTAATTAAATAAACAAAATTAAATACTTTGTTTGATTTAATTATCATTTCTCCTATTTTATTCTATCACATCTATCTAAATTAATTAAATAAAGATCAAACACTGTATTGATTAATTATCATATTCTTCTATTTTTAATTTAATAAACAACTTCTATAGTTTGTTTTATTAAAAAATTTATCCCTCTTTTTGCTAATTTAAATAAATAAAAAATATTTAAATAAAAGCATTCTATTTTTAATTTAATAAACAACTTCTATAGTTTGTTTTATTAAAAAATTTATCCCTCTTTTTGCTAATTTAAATAAATAAAAAATATTTAAATAAAAGCATAAAGAATATTCCTCTATATTTCCTCAAAATCAAATTAGGTATCCTATGTCTAATTTATGTCAAAATTAATTGATTCAATCTTCACGGGAAGATTTGGAGACAAATTGAAGATAAATTGGAAATCCATCTCTCAATCCTTCCTACCTTCTTGCTTGGTGTTTTCATGGGTAGAGACAATTCCCAAAATATTCTCCATCTCCTCCATCTCTCACCATTCAATCCTCCAGATTGAATCCAAGCCTCTACTTTTCTGCCCCTATGCAAAATTGTTGTCGGAAAATCTATAAATATAGCTTCATTCAACAAAGAAAGGATCCTAGATTATCAATTTTACACAATCTTACTCTACAGGAAATCATCAAGCATTCAAGAATCAATAAATTCAAGCATCCAACATTTTAGAATCATAATCATGGTTGCATCTTGTAGCTTCATTTATCAATTTTCATGTCAATTCATGTTATAGTAGTTTCTTTTATCACTTAGCATTATCATATGGCTTCATATCATTACATCAACATCACTCTATTCTTTAGATTGTCATTTTTAACAATTGTAGTGTTTCATTTAAATCTAAGAGCACTGTAGCTTAATAAATCTTTAAAGATAGGAGACAATGAAAAGTTTTCAGTAGATTTTTTGCTTCAGATTAGTTTATTTTCTTAATATTTGATACAATGTTTCATTAAGAAGTGTGTTTACCTTGTTTAATTATTCACACTTACAGAATCCATTTGGATGTTCTTGGAATTTTCAGCTCATAAAGACTTCAAATTATATCAGATGGATGCCAAATCTGCATTTATAAATGGAGAATTGGAAGAAGAAGTGTATATGGAGCAACCAGAAGGTTTTTAATTTTTTTAGATGAACCAAACATGGTTTGTAAGTTAAAGAAAGAATTATATGGACTGAAGCAAGCTCCCAGAGATTGGTATGTTAGATTCGATAGATACCTAACAAAGAAAGGATTCAACAAAGGGTTTGCAGAAAACAATATTTACTTCAAAGTTGAGAAAGACAAGATAGTGATAGTTGTGATCTATTTTGATGACATAATTTTTGGTGGTAATGAAGGTATGTGTAATATTTTTGCTAAAGAGATGCAAAAATAATTTGAAATGTCTCTAATTGGTGAACATAATTTCTTCCTTGGACTTCAAGTTAATCAAACTAACAAAGGGATATTCAATTCAAAATCTAAGTATGTTAAGTTATTGTTAAAGAAGTTTGGGATGGATGATTCTAATCCGGTATGTACCCCTATGGTAACTAGATGCAAGATAAGCAAGGATGATGAATCTGCTAAAGTTGATTAGAGCATATACAAATCCATGATTGGTGGAATTTTGTATCTTACTACTACTAGACTAGAAATTATGCATGCAGTATGTTTAGTTGGAAGATTTCA